>CM040245.1:184570456-184665493 GCA_022545495.1 Chrysanthemum lavandulifolium | reverse complement strand
TCATTGTGAATATGTTTGCATATCACTCGGATGTTCAGCAATACCACAAGGATAATCGTGGGACTCTTAAAATATATTCTCACTTTCCACATTGTGTAAAACAGTGAGTCTTCATTGATTGTGTCCTAATAAGATTTATTAGATGATCTTGTGGCTCTAGACTCAATAGTGCACATTTGGTTCCTATCTTGGGAGACTAGGGAGAGGGTCTCCTTCTTCAATATCAACTATCTCTAAGAGAAAGTCGATAGATAATGTAGGTTCCCCATGAGAATGAAACAAGTCCTTTTAAGAGAAACTTGAGTAGCTTGGGAAGTTGTAGTGCGGTCGATAGATAATGTGGGTCCATGATGTCTTGTCTTCAATACCAAGTGTTACCTTGGTAACCACCGATGTATATGTATTGAACCGGTTTACGCCTAAGGTTGAATTAATTGAGGGCTATTTATTTTCACCCTTTTCTCATTCAATTCTTTTCATTCTTCCAACCCTTGATTACTTACCGAGACTTCATAACTAGAACCTTGTTGGGTTTATTCCAAGACTAGCTCGGTCTCGATTCGCACTCTTCCCGTTCTCACTTTTCTCCTTTTTTCATCATACCTAAGGACTTCTATACTATCTAGTGGATTGTCCTGGGTAGATCCCTCCGGCTCTGGCGGGATCGTGGGAGCGAATACCTAACCTAATCATCCTTATATCACCATTCATAAAGTAAATTTGGTCGGTCTTTTGGTATTGTTCATACGCCATTGGAACCAATTGAAAACCATTTGAAAATTAATCCGGATACTTGTGATATATTATCAAAGCATTTTGTACACGAATTGTTTTGATATTTCGGAAAAGAGCTCCCCTCAACATGTGCATCGAATATTTGAAATCATTTTGGCACATGGAGGCAAGAGGAAGAATTCAATTCATTGATTAGCATTTTCTAAAAATATCTACATCACCTTCCCGATCAAGATTAGTATTTTTTCATACTTAGTTAAAGATATTTTTAGGAAATAATGTGGTTTTCAAAAATTTGCTCCCCCTCAATATGTGCATCGAGATTCGAAAGTGTTTTGCACATATAAGGGAAAACATGCACATTGAAACAAATCAATCACGTTTCAATCCTTTTTGGTTTGATATAGATGCTCCCCCTTAACATGTGCATGGAAAATTTGAAATCGTTTGGCACATGTAGGGAGGAGAGCTTGTAAATCACTATAAAACCATTTATCGAATTATCAGTTTAAATCCAATATAAATCACAAATTCTCCCCGATCACAATTTTCAAGTCATTTGAGATTTGTGATCTCTGTAGATTTAAATTGATTTTGAAATCTTTTGAGGAGAATTGTGACTTTCTTATGAAAACATTTGACCGATAAGGATCAATTCTGAGACTTTCAACTTCAATGATTAAACATGCTTGAGTATCTTTTGAAATCATGACATAAACCTTGGTCAGAACCAATTGTATGACAAATAACCTTTTGATTTAAATGAAATCATTCTCCCCCTCAATCAATGACGTAAGTTGTTGATTGAGAGATAGAGATTTGACAAATGTCAAGTCCGGATGATTTTCAAAATTGAGTCCGAGTTATTTTATTAGTTTTCATTAAGATAACAAAGATTTTTCGGAAGAATTTATAGAAGGAAAAATATTTGTGAAGGAAAAATTTGTCTTTTAGTGAAAACATTTGTTTTAGAATCGAGCATGAGATTTGAAAAAATAAATAAAGCATGGCTCTGTTCTTTCTTTTAAAAAGCGGGTTATAGGCGAAATGACTATAAGCCTTCATTTTCTTTCTCTTTCTATATATATATATATATATATATATATATATATATATATATATATATATATATATATATATATATATATATATATATATATATATATATATATAAAAATTCGAACTTCATCTAAAGACCCGTGTCACTCTTTGAATGACAACACAAAGACCATAGATGAAATCGAATAAAAGAAAAGATGGGAAAAATATTTTTAGCTTTTTTTTTTTTTTTTTTTGAGGGTTTTATAATTTTGTATTTTGCTTTTGAAAAAATATATACAAGAGATGGATGAAGAAAAACTTTTACTCCTCTTCTTCCTCTTGAAGGCGTTTGAGTGCTTACGGTTGTAGACTCTTTAGACCAAGTCGTGGAAGGATAAACTCAAAACGTTCTCTAGGAAGAGCTTTGGTGAAGATGTCGCTAAATGGTATTCAGTCCTCGCAAAATAAAGTTCCACCACACCGTTCTCCACTTGCTCACGATGAAATGATGTCGAATGTCGATATGCTTTGCTCTTGAATGTTGAGCGTTGTTGCATGAGAGCAATAGCACTTTTGTTATCACAATGAGAGGATTTTGTTGAATTCAAAGCCATAGTCGATAATTGGGATCTCATCCATAGGATTTGAGCACAACAAGATGACATGGCTATGTATTCAACCTCTGTAGAGGATATAAAGTAGTCATTTGTTTCTTTGAAGACCAGCTCACAAGTTTATCACCCAAAACCGAGCACCTCTGGCGTGCTTGGCGTGTATCTTGACATCCTACATGGTCAACATCTGCATTATTAGTGACATACCGGTGTCCCGGATACCAAAGTCCCATGTTGATGGTTCCTTGGAGATACCGAAGACCCGTTTAAGCGCTTCAAGGTGCTTTTTGGTAGGCTTAGCCTAGTATCTAGCACACATGCATCTGTGAATAGAATGTCTCGGTCTCTGGCGATAAGATACATCGGGGACCCAATCATACTACAATATTTGGTGCAGTCAACCATGTTCCCGAGTGATCCTCATCCGGTTTAGTCCGCTCCACCATGGGAGTGTCAGCGGTCACAAGAATCAAATCCAAATTTCTTTAAAATCTCATTAGCATATTTAGATTGATTGATAAAAATGCATCCGGGACTTTGTGAAATTTGTAATCCCAAGAAAATGACATTTGTCCCATCATTGACATTTGAAATTTGGGCCCATCTCCTTAGAAAAATGGTCACATTCATTGGGGTCGGTCGATGCAAAATAATATCATCAACATAGATTTGAGCGTGAATTAAATGTTTGCGACTTTACGGTGAACAATGTCGGATCAAGCGCTCCTTTCTTTGAATCAAGTAGATAGAAGAAACTTTGATAGCGTATCATACTATGCCCTTGGAGCTTGCTTCAAACCGTAAAACCTTCTTCAAGCGATAGACATGAGTAGGATGCTCGGATTCACAAAACCTTCAGGTTGGTGGCGTATCGACTTCTTTAAGATCTCCGTTAAGAAAAACCGTCTTTACATCCATCGATAGACTACCATATTCTTACTTGCAGCATTAGCGGAAGATTACGATTGCCTCGAAGCGTGCAAGCTGGAGCAAATGATTCTTCAAAGTCAATACCCTCCTCTTGGCGGTATCCTTTTACAACCAATCGAGCCTTGTTCTTTAATACATCACCATGCTCATCAAGTTTTACTTTGAATATCCACTTTAGAGCAATGATCATAGCACGATCGGGAGCGAGCACTAATTCCCATACATCTAGTTGATCAAACTCATGAATTTCTTCTTGCATGGCATTGAATCATTGTCATCATTCATGGCGGTTTAACGTCTTTTGGTTCGATCTTAGAAAGTACGGAGTTGAAGAAGCACCATAAGGTATCGATTGCAAGTTGTTTACAGTGGATCTTTGGGCGAGAGGGTTTCCAATGATGTTGTCAATGGATGATCATTTGTCCATTTTCTAAGGTGTTCGTGTGGTTGTTGTTGGGGAACTGAAGTAGCAGATCGTTTTCTCCCGATGAAGATGGTTACGATGATGGTTAAGGAGCAAATATGTTCTCAAAGGAGCATCTTCGGGAGTAGCAAAGGGTTATCTCCATCATAGGTGCGAAACAATTCCATGATGTACACTTGATGATTGAGGAATTGATGATGAGACAGTGATCGTGACGCTTCTTGACTCAATGACATAGAAACTTAAGGGTTATCTACGTTGGCGGGATAGGAGCGACCTTTGTTGATGGATTAGACAAATCATTAGCAATTGGCTCATATTGTTCATCAAACATTGGATCAAACAATTTCTTCAAATCATCTTACGAAGGAGGTACATATGGAGTTCTTGGTGAGGATTTTGTACAAGAGAAGAACTAATGGGACTACTTGATGAAGGTTGTGATACGGGTTCAAACTTGATTGTCCGGAGCCATTTGCCCGAACTGACTCATCGAGCGTGGCGTGAATAGTTTCCATGATATCTCGAGTTCTTTTGTTGTAGATTCGGTAACCCTTCTTGTTTGATGCATAACCCACAAAAACTCCAATGTTAGCCTTGGCTCTTAATTTACCTAAATCTTGACCGTCATTCGTTGGATAGCACAAAGCACCAAATACACGAAGGTAGGAGAGATCAGGTTTTCGTTTATGAACAAGTTCGTATAGAGTTTTTACATGAGTGGTGTGTATGAGGGAGCGATTTTGGGTGTAACACGTAGTGGCAATGGCTTGACCCAAAGAAACATTGGAACCTTTGAATAAATTAGCATAGTTCTTGCGGCTTCAACAAGGGTCCGATTTGTCTTTCAACTACACCATTCATTGAGGCGTCGTGGAACACTTCTTTGATGGTGATTCCAATGCTTTCATAAAATTGACTTAGGTCTTTATTAACAAACTCGGTGACATTGTGCGCTCGAATAATTCTAGCGGTCTTGTTAATTCGAACTGAAGTCGCTTGATAAGTTTGATGATGACATCCGGGTTTCATCCTTTGTCCTCAAAAACTTTACCCAAGTAAATCGAGTAGTCATCAACAATGACTAAAATATATTTCTTCCCATTTATTGTTTGCACTCTCATTGGTCCGCACAAATCCATATGAAGGGTATGAAGAACTTCCATAATTGAGTTTGCATGTTTGGGTTTGTGGGCATATCTTTTGCTTTTTCCCAATTGGCATCTTTGAACAAAGATGATCTTTTCATACTTTAACTGGGTAAGCCTCTTACAAGGTCCTTTACGGAAAGATCATTAATGGTGCGAAGTTCAAGTGATTGAGACGAAGATGCCATAACCATGACTTTGTTTTCAAAGCCTTTGACAACAAGCAGATTGGAGAGGACTTCATCATGTCTTCAATAGAGATGGTGTATTGATTTGAACCACGAGTTCCTCTTAACAGTTCCACACCATCAAGTTCTCTAACGAAACAAGTATGTTTTCTAAAAGCCACTTCTAGATCGGAATCACAGAATTGACCAACAGAGAACAAGTTATGATAAAGACCTTCTACATAATATACCCTGGAGATTACACTATCACCAACAACATAGTCTCCATAAACCATAATTGCACCAAAATGGTCATTCCCGAATCTAACAGTCCCAATGAATTTACTCACGAAGTTCATGAGCATGAGCGATCTCGGTCATATGCTTGGAACAGCTGAGTCCAGTACAGCGAGCGATTTGAGCGATCCGTAGTTGAATCTGAACAAGAATGGATAAATGGATAATTGGGAACCCCATGCAATAATAGGTTCCACTTGGTTAGACAAAGAGATTGGAACAACCATATTAGAAACAGAGTCAATAAAATCATTAGTGGTAGATGTTGGGCTAGTAGAAACGATGAGATCTATTCAAAGCATGTTCATTTCTTAAAGGTATAGTTCTACCAAGGGCATCCATTTCCTAATGGGCATTGACTTAGAAAATTTAAGGCACAACTCATTAAGATTAAATTTTCGGCGATGGGTATCCATTGATAACCTATATTACTAAATTTTCTTCACGGGGTTTCTAATGTTTTCTAACCTTCTTCCATCTTTGCTTTCTAGCCTTCTTAGCTTGATTTTGGCATTAAAAATTTTAGCGGGCATTTAACAAAGATTAAACAAATCATTCACACCACATTCATGATTAGCAATAGAAACCAAGCAATCATCATTACATGTTTTGCCAATAGTAGCAGAATTCACATTAATTACAACATGCTTAGAGCTAACACTAGAATCAACACGATTCGTTTTATTCAAATTCTCCCTAAGATGATCTTCTACTTTCTTCCACTGAACATTCCTAGCTTGCAAGGTCCTATCATTCTTTGTGTTGCCTTGAGGCTTTGACACCTTGCTTTGGTGTCACTTTCTACTCTGTAGAGGAATGGGAACATTAGTTGGTTTTGCTACTTTTGCATTTCGGGTTTAGAAGTGTTGGGATCCGAGTGCTTGAAGGCACACTAAAATTCACTTTCTTATCTTGGGCATAGAATGGTTTGCATAATTAGCACTAGTCATGGAACAAGGCATCACAGACTTTATCTTTCTCACATAAGGATTTAGGACTTGTTGCTCTTAAACATTCTAACGACTCACGAGATCGTTTGGCACGAATGCAAGCAAACCTAATTTCACTATTAAGGGCTTATTTATGAAATCCTCTTCTACAATCTCATGGAGACATTCTAGACTATCCTTAAGGTGAAAAAATAGTTAAAAACACAAGTTCATTATTTCTAAGATGAGGAGGAATGTATTTAATGATCATGATATTTAGAGTCTCAGATGACTTTGATGCAACATTCTCATTAAAGACAAGTGGCATTTTCCTTTACACGACTCCTCAGATTCTCAATTTCCTTTTGTAAAGGCGTTATTTTTCGTTGTTCTTGTCACGAGTGACTTTCATTGAATCATATAACTCTTTAAAGTGTCGTTTAACTTTTTCATTTTCTTTTAGAAAACTTTCATTTTCCTTTTGTAAAACATTAACCAAGTTTTGAAGATGAAAAGTTTGAGAACACCGAGAATCTAAAGGAGGAGGCATTTGGGAGCGATCACATTGTTCTTTTCACCCTTTAATTGTGAAATTTGGGCTTTCAACTTTCGATCGTGTTGCGGTGAGCTTGAATCATTACGTCGCGTTTGTTTATTTCAAAAATTGCATCAAACTACGGAACATTTGAGGATGTCATGATGTTTGAGGTTTTGACATTTTCTTTGAGATGTTGATATTTTAGTTGCAAATCAAAATGTTCAACTTCTAGCTTAGAAAAGTGTTTTACAAATTATCGTGATCATCACGATCAATTTTCTCATTTAGTTACGAGTTTTTGTTTTCAAGCTCAATGACACGATCATGGGAAACTTTCCAAGCAACAGTTAATTCATGAAATTGAGAAGCGATAATAGAATGCTTAGTAACATATAAAACACATCTTGAGCCACACAACTTAATACTAAGTTTTCATTTAAGATATGCGATTCTTCCTTTCAATTTCATTATATTTGAGTTCCGTTCATAATCATTAACCTCAACTATCATTGCATCAAATTCCTTTTCCATTTCTTTGATATCCGAGTTAATCCCTTTTGGAGACTCTCAAATTGACCTTTAATTGTCTAAAGAAAGGTATGACCTCGGTTAAATAGCATTCTTTAGTTTGCTCAAACCCTTTCCCTTGATTATCCCAGTAGGTGTGATTCTCTTCTTACATGTCTTCTCGAAATCAACGAATAGTTGATAAACAACATCTGGTGATTAAGGTCTTGCTATTAGTGGAAATAGTTCTAGGAACTAAATGCATTGGTGTATTCGGAGGATACCACGATGGTCTGAGCACTTTTCTAAGGGAGTGTTTGTTTCAATAAGTACTTTAGCTTTTGCTTATCCATATCTTTCTTCCAAAAATTTGTTAAGGGGTTAATTGAGTTTGAGGCTTAAACATGTTCGTGGAGATCCAATTTTCTTTAGTGTAATCATGGGGTTTGATCGTTATGTTTTCCTTTTACACTCGGGATCTTTTAGCTTCTTATCCATTTTCTCCCTGAGGCTTCTTCTAATTGCATATCTTCCTCGATTGCACTCAACATGACTAGGTTTCGCCTAGGCTTAAGGATTTCAATGCCATCATAGATTACCTTATGAGCCTCTCTAGCTATTTTACCATACTTAGGATTGGGTTTCTCAACGAGGGAATACTATGCTTATCGCTTAAGACTCGTGCTTAGTGATCATGTGAAGCGATCAATGGTATTCCCTTGTACGTACAACTTATTTTCAAGCTTGTTTTCAAAGTTTTAAATTGGAAAAGTCATTCAAAAGTTTTGATTCCTTAGCATTAAATTCTTGTTTAAGCACTTTCACATTTCTTGAAGTTCTTGTTTTGCTTAGCGCTTTATTAAGCTTTTCTTTTAAGGAATCTAGCTCTTGTTTTAATATTTCTTCCCTAAAATTAGTTTTTCCGATAATTGCAACGCATTTGGTCATCCATTTCACGCTCACGGGTAGTTAACTCAAACTTAGCACGTTGTTCATAAATAGAAACTTGTTCTTTATAGGCATTCGATTCGGAGATAACAGAATCATCGAGGCACATGCGGTGTATTCTTCAAAACATAGTCATCATTGATTGCAGAAGATGCATCACTTGGTACAATTTCACTTTCACTTTGTATCACATATTGATCATATGGGACAATATTACTATTATCCACATTATCAATATCTCATTCATAAGTTTCATGAGATTGTACCGTTATGTATCTTTGCTCATCAACTTCATCGTATAGTTTTAATACCTGCGAAATGATTGAATCTTTGGATGGACCAACTGTTGTGGTGACGAGACCTTGGAGAGACCATTGGTGAAATGCTAGCCATGAAGATTGTGCAGGCGATGGGTTCATCATCGACATCGAGTCAAATGCATCACGATCGGCAACTTGAAAGGCATTTTGAATATTGTGACCTATTTCTGAATTGGTCGCTCATCCACATCAACATCATAGGTTTTGGCATATCCTCGACAAGAAACAACAACTCTTCTTCATCCAAAACCGCTCCACCGTCACGAGCTTGTACCAGATCATCTTGTCCACAAGTACTCTGCATTTTGAGGCGTTTTGGAGATGTGCGGTTCCTTGCAATGTGTCCATCACCACCACACTTGTAGCACTTGATTGGATTTTCTTGTCCTTGATTTGCATTCCTTCCACGATTACGATTAGCCACATACCCTCCACCGCTCTAGTATTTCCATAACTTTGCTCCAATCATCCCTTGTTCATATCGTCTTCCTTGCACATTCTCGCACCACTACCCTTCCATCTCGACGGTAGCTTGATTGTGTGGATTGGATCTTTGTTCGAGGTTATTGTTGGTGTGTGGGGTGGAATTCATATTTTGACTAACCATGAGAGATAGTTGATTGATGAAGTTTTCCATGGTGTGTTTGAGTCTGGAGGCTTATATCTTGGATCGGGAATGAGCTTGTAATTACCATTACCGTGGGTATGACTTGAGAAGCTTTGTGGTAATTCCTACATTGGTGTAAAAGGTCATTGAATCATTTGACGAACTTGTTTCTCCTGTTTAGATTTGAACTGTTCAAGAATCATTCATTCAAACATAGCATGTCTCTCATTACAAGTAGGAATGCATACAATTGCTCATAGTTAGTGTTCCTCCAACCCTTAGTTAACTTGACTGAAGTGACAAATTTGTGACATTCGGGATTCATGTTGTTCACAAACTTAGAATTTAGCTGAATATTTGGCATAGTCATTTTGATATTCCTCATGTCATTCACAAGCTTGTGGAACCTCACGTAATATTCAGTGACACTTTCCCCTGGTATCATCTTGAAGTGCTCAAAGTCATCATACAGTGGAGATTCTTTGTCTTCTTTGGTTAGTTCAGAACCAGAGAGAAGCATCTTGACATTGTCCCAAACTGCCTTGGCTTCAGTGTTGTGATTGATTAACTTGTAGATGTCTTTTGGAAGACCTTGAAGTACAATGTTTGAAGCCACGATATCGACATCGTATCTCTTTTCTCCTTATCCTTGAGCTCATCATCGTCTTTGGTGCATCCAAACCTAAGATCATTGTACCATCCGCAGCGGTTTCAAGTGTGTCTCTTGTAGTCTCAATCGATAAGGTCCTTCATCAATTGATTTGAGAATGTTGACCTCATTTTCCTTTCCCAAACAATACAACCTAATTCGTTGAGCCCACGAGTCATAGTCGATTCGTCAAGCATGGGTGGGCGGTATCGATCCACTACTTGAACGTCCTCGCCATGTAAGAGATGATTGTAGGCACGTTGGTAGACATGATTCTGATTTCACGGATTTTATAACTCTATAATTAAACCGGAAATAGATTCTTTCACGGATTTTACTAAATCAAGAGAAAAACGTATCAGAAACAATAAGTAATCAAGTCGCTATAAACCTTGAAGACAAGTCGCTAAGTCACCAAGTCGCTTTAGTGGACAAGTCGCTAGGCTCACAAGTTGCTAAAGAACAACTCGCTAAAAGCACAAGTCGCTAGTGATACAAGTAGCTAGACACAAGTCGCTAAAGTGACAACTCGCTAAGTGGACAAGTCGCTAAAGAACAACTCGCTAGACTGAACAGTACGACCACTACTTTGTACTATATGTCGCTTTGTCTCAAAAGACAAGTCGCTAGGGCACAAGTCGCTTCCCACAATAAAGTCAAGTCACTGAAGATTGTAAAGACAAGTCGCTAAGTTGACAAGTCGCTAGCCAAAATGGTACAGCCACTACTTTGTACTATTTGTCGCTTTGTCTCAAAAGACAAGTCGCTAGTGCTCTAGTCGCTACCACAACAACTACAAGTCGCTGAATAATATAGAAACAAGTCGCTACAAAGAACACTATTCCGAGACTCAAGTCGCTAGCTAGAAAAGTTTAAACACAACACTTTTCAATCCAAAGCTAACCCAACCACAGTGATTCAAGCTTTCCAAATCAAAACCCAAGCACTTACAATGATTCTAAACACAAAAGTACACTCAAAATCAAAACTTTAACACAAGAAATGATCCAAATGATGCAAATATCACTAAACTTTTTCAAACCCAAAACCCATATAAAACCACTAGAAATCCAAGAACATGTAAGAGAGATGATCAAACCATGGCTCTTGATACTATTTGTAACATATTGGATTTCACAAACACATCAAACCATGATTGTATTAGGCGTATACTTTAAGGTTTTTAGAGAGAGAAAGTTTAGAGGTTTAGGGAACTTAGTGAGAAAAGTAAAAGTATTATTATGAGCTCCAACCATCTACCTTGGGAGGTAGAGGGTATTTATAGTATCATACATAAACGCCACCTACGGGCTGTGGATCAGGCATACAGTGGGTAAAGACCCGTCCGTCCTCCACGGTGTAACTTAACTAAATACTTCCAAACATTAAATAACTACGACTACGAGCTTTCTAACGATTACATATACTTGAGGTGACCGACACTTTAATAACAGGATTTACTAAATCCTAACAGAGTTTATAGCCCCACTTTTACTTTTATTACTTGCTTTATAAAACTATAGGGTAAGAAACATGCAAAACTCTTTTCGGACCTGAAACTGAAATCACTATTACATGAAACAACCTTGAATCCCAACTATGCTACCGTTAGTTCCCTTTGGGGAGGCGCGATTGTTATGAATAGATCTATTGGGGATGACACCCCCGTTCGAGTTTGACCAGATAGGCAAATGTCGAACGTATACCATATCGTATTGATTGAGTGTACTGGAAATACACTTGCTGGGCTTTTATTTATCATGCTTCTAGATGCATGCACACTATCGTAGTTTCGGTCGCATGAACTTGGTATTAACATAATAGCCTTTTTGCATATAGTGTCATTCACGGAGATGCTATATGTGCAACTGTGGTCCAACTTGATTTCTTAAACATAAACCGATGAACTCACCAACCTTTGTGTTGACATTTTAGCATGTTTTTCTCAGGTTTATTACTTGGCGTGGGCATTGGCAAAGGCATTCGTAGAAGACCAGCATCCGAAGTGTTTCCAAACATTTTAATACAACTTTTAATGGGACAACATATATTTTTATGGGCTTTACTTCCACACTTTGAAACAATGATGTAAAACTATTTCTTAAATAAATCTATATTTTGAAAATGGAATAGAATTTCCATTCTTTATTACCTTGTGTTGTGTATATTGATTTAGTAGCACCCCATGACCCGAACGCTTCCGCTGTGAAATTTTTGGGGTGTTACAAAAATAATGTCTCGTAGAATTTTAAGATGCGTGAACCACTTTGGCACATGTGAAAATATATCTCCAACAACTTGTTTACATGCGAAAATATGTCTCGTTGTTTATTAAGACGCGTGAAAAACTTGGTAACATGTGAAAATAATGTCTCGCTTAATTTTAAGATGCGTGAACCACTTTGTCACATGTGCAAATGTTCGTCTAACAACTTGGTCACATGTGAAAATATGTCTCGTTGTTTTTAAGACGCGTGAAAAACTTGGTCACATGTGAAAATAATGTCTCTCTCAATTTTAAGATGCATGAACCACTTTGTCACATATGCAAATATTCCTCTAACAACTTGGTCACATGTGAAAATATGTCTCGTTGCTTTTTAAGACGCGTGAAAAACTTGGTCACATGTGAAAATAATGTCTCGCTCAATTTTAAGATGTGTGAACCACTTTGTCACATGTGCAAATATTCCTCCAACAACTTGGTCACATGTGAAAATATGTCGCATTTCTTTTTAAGACGCGTGAAAAACTTGGTCACATGTGAAAGTATATATCTTGTAAATGTTGTTATAGATGTCTCGGTTCATGAAGTTTGAGGGGATCACTCTGAGACGTTGTCGAGCCATGGTGGTATTTGAGTGACATCAGTTTGAGATGTGCATGTTCCTCAGTTGCCAAAGCTACAGGAGGGTGTCTGCAATTACATGTTTTTTTTGCTAGATATCTTTAATGCTTTTCAAACTTTGGTATGTGAATAAATTCAAGAATTTTGGTATGTTTTGTGGCCTTCCTCTTCATTTGCTGCTGACTTATCTCTCATACCAAAACCTTTACATAAACTTTACGTAAAACCATGTATGTGGTTTCATTTTCACGTAAAATAGCCCCGTTTAATTGGTTAACACCAAAGGGTTTAATAATGCATGTGGGTCAGTCATTGAGCCGAAAACAGAGGAAACAAAGTAGTATTTGTCTTTGGGTTTTGATGTTGTGACAGAGGCAAAGCTGGCTGAGAAGGGGTTTTTGGGGTTAAGGAAGATGAAGCTCGTGTGTATAGTGGGACCCGCGTGTTGTTCGTATGAAGAGTTGTGGAAGTTGGCAATGGGAGGGATGAATGTGGCTAGGCTTAATATGTGTCATAATATGAAAGAGTGGCATAGAGATGTTATTAGAAAGATTAAGAAATTGAATAATGAAAAAGGGTTATGTGTTTCGGTTATGATTGATATGGAAGGTAGTCAGATTCATGTTGCTGATCATGGTGGTCCTTCTTCTATTAAGGCCGAGGTATCATTCGTTTTCTTTTTTTCTTTCTTCTTTCATGAAGGGGTGTTCGGCTTTGGCATTGTGATTTGATAGTGATTATTGGATCGTTGCAAATTTTATTGTAATTGACTGATTGGGATTCTTATAACAATGTTTATATGCTTATTGTGATTTGATACAACAATGAATAGTCAATTCAAGGTTGCTTCTTAAGTTAACTTTTATAACGAAATGCACAGTTTTAATTATCAATACCAAACACTCCAACTGATGTGAAAATTCTTCTGAATATAATTATTTGGAGCTGTGGCAATTTAACTCATTATCCGATTATTGGGAGGTCAGTAAACATGTTAATTTCTTAAGCAATCTGAGTTTCCAAGCACTCATACTTATATGATAAAGCACATCCAAACACTATATGTTGTACAACATCATGTTACACCTGATTATTTGGTTATTCTTTCTATATCAAATAGTTAGTTAACAATCATAGTGCAAAATGCTTCAATTTTATATAAGATAGAAGTCCTAATTTTAATGGTATTTGTGTTGCATATTGGATCATTAGGATGGATCAATATGGTTCTTTACTACTGAATAATTTACGGGTTGTCGTCCATTCACAGTTCAAGCAAGTTATGAAGGTTTTGTTGAAGGTAGTATAGTCAATGTAGTTGCTCTTTATTTTTTGTTTTAACTTTTTATAAAATAATGTCGACGTAATAGATTTATATAGTGATGTCATGTGAATTATAAATCAGGAATTACAGAGGGTGATGAACTAGTGGTTGATGGACGAATGACGACTTTTAAGGTCATTGAAAGGATCGGAAATGACTTGCGATGTAAATGTATAGACCCTGGTCTACTTTTGACTCGAGCTAACTGAGCTTTTGGAGAGATGGAAAGCTTGTTGATAAACATCATGAGCTACCAACTTATTAACAAATGTGAGAGTATTAGAGGAATTATTTACATATTACTGTAATATATTCATATGGTTTGATGCTGATTTGATATTAAGTATCTTCATGTTGTATGATTTACCGGATTGGTGTATAATCATGTCTTGAAACATCCTGATCTCTTGGAAAACTTGTACTTCACTTTCTTGTTTGTTCTTAGAGATGTGACGAAAGTTAGTGCTATTAACATCTTTTCATTTTATGAAGACTTGACACAAATTTACAAATTTGAGAATATTTTTCAGGAAAACGATGTCACTAGGCTGAGTATGATTTTGGTAACCATATGGAGGATCTTAGAGCCCAATCCTTAATTCAAATAAGGGTTCAATTTTGAACTGCAAGCTGCATGTGCTCTTCCGTTTGATGAGGATGAGCTGTGGCAAGGCCAAGGTTGAGCCATACTTAGGCAACATAGCCAAAATCAGTTTCGTAACATCGGGTTTCATCTTGAATTTTTACATTTTTTTAACAGTTAAAATCTTGTTATACATTTTGTCCTGTTTCTGCTCATATCAACAAAAGACCGCTTTGACCCGCCTATCTTGTCACCTCTACTATTTTCTGTATTGTGATCGTTTTTTAATTGAAATTTCTACATGGTGCAGTGCACTCATGGATTGTGTAAGGTGTGAATTAAAACTTTTGAGCTGGTTTTTCGGTGGAAGAACACATCAAAACTAAGCGCCATCGTTAGAGTGAACTAACTAAAGTTGAAGATGATAACAATCGAGTGAAGAAAAGAACTTTGTTGTTCATGGTTCACATGTTTATGCGAGAATAGTTTTTGGACTTAATTTTTGGACTTTACGCTTCAGTGTAAATGGTTTAGTATTCAGACTTTAGATGTTTGGACTTGGTATCAGATTTCAAAAAAGCAAACACACCCGCTCTATGCAAGACATATGCATGACCTTTAATTGGGTTCAATATTACATGAGGATTGGATGATTTGAATGGAGAGGATGAGGCCTTCCATAGTTTATAATTGAATACTTTAAGGATATGTAGTCCTTTGTTTTGGTGAATAGGAGATAGAATTGTGTTGTTGAAGATGTATTAGAGCATGGGGTGTCGTGGGCGTTTCACTTCTCTTCATTTGGCCCCCACGTGTGCCACATCACCTCCTCATCACTCTAACACACTCACTTAAAAATACCCCACAATCACAACTAACTCACTTATCTTCATTTGGGCCCCACCCACCCTCATTTTATTTCTTTCCCATATTTTCCAAACACAATTAAATTCATTTCATTCATTTAAAATAAAAATAAAACATAAAAAAAATACACTACGAAATAAAAAAACATACGAAATTTAAAATACATTGCGAAATAAAAAACATACGAAATTTAAACTAATCTTGTTGTTGCTGATGTAGTTGCCAAACATGCTCAATGATATTTCGTTGAAGTCTTGCGTGCGTTGCTTTATCACGCAGTTCTTTGGCATTCTTTCCTTGTATATCGCATCGCTCAATCCATGTCCGTTGTATATTTGCTCGCAGACAAACATAAATATCGTTCATTTCGGATATTGCAAACTTTTGATCTTTCAAAATCATGTTATGCAATATGATGCACGTGTGCATGACTCTTCTTAGCTTGTTGATAGTCCAAGCACGCGCCGGTTGGCTTATAATATGCCAACGTCCTTGGAGGACCCCGAAAGCTCTTTCAACGTCTTTGCGAGCACTTTCTTGTTTTTGTCTAAACAAGGCATTTTTCTCCGAATATGCAGTCGAGAATGATTTGACAAAAGATGACCAACTTGGGTAAATCCCGTCAGCTAGGTAATACCCGTGTTCAAATGTTGCACCGTTTACTTGAAACAGAACCTTGGGGGCGATGCCATCAAGAAGGTCGTCGAATAACGGTGAATTATGCAAAACAGTTAAATCATTATTTGCACCCGCTACCCCAAAAAATGCATGCCAAATCCATAAATCGTATGATGCAACGGCTTCAAGCATAATAGTTGGATATTTTTATCACCTCTATGAAATTGCCCTTGCCACTCAGCGGATGCAGTTTTCCATTCCAGTGCATACAATCAATGCTCCCAAGCATTCCGAAACCCATGGACCGTGTTATGTGCGTTATATAAATTTTGAATGTCACTTAAATTAGTCTTTCTTAAAAACTCTGGCATAAACAATTCAATTACACACATAGTAAAAAAATCTAGACAATCGCGTGCAGTGTGTGACCCCATTTGCAAATATTCATCAAATGCATCAAGTGCGGTGCCGTAGGCCAATTGGCGTATGGCGGATGTGCATTTCATAATTACACCCATACTCATTACACCCATAGCATCGGGTCGGACTCTAAAATAATCAAAATGCGGTGGAAGAGGATCAACAGTTTGAATATGATTTTCAATACCTTGTACTATTTCTAAGAATAGTTCACGGCTCATACGAAATCGACGCCTAAAATACTACTCCGGATATTTTGGACAATCAAAAAAATAGTCGGATATAAGATGTTTTTCAGCAACTTCACGATCACGGTAGATGTAATTACGGGTGCGTGAACTTTCAGCTTCATGTTCGCAACGATTACCCATAACCTGCAACTTTCAGAATCATCTTGATATCTTGTAAATCATCAAGCTCGGAATCCGAATTTGAACCACTGATGTTTTTTTGCTTAGGATGTAAAGAGTTGAAAGAGTAGTGTGTGAATGATTTGAAAGAAAAGAGTGTGAATGATTTTATAAAAATGAGGTATATTTATAAGAGGGTGGGTAAAGTTTTTATTTTAAAAATAAAAAGTTTTTATTTTTTTAAATCATACCGTTAAGATTGCAACGGATATATTCGAATTAGAGCTTTGTCGTTTTCCTCGTCATTGGACTGGCGAAACCACAAGTGGCGAAGCCACCTGGTGTCGTGGCGAGGAACAAATTGCAACGGCGAGATGCCATGTAGGAATTGGCGAGAAGCAATCGACACCCCATCCTCTTAGTAGATTCTTTATGATTTGTTATGAATGTTTTAGTTAGTTATGTTGCAGCTTCTGATGATTATGGCATGTCATAATTTTCAGTAGTCTAACAAGAATTTTTTTACATGAGTTTTGGAGTTAATATAAGTTTACCATTTCACAAAAAAATTAAAAGTTTATGTTGAACACTTGTGATCAAAGGCTTAGCCAACATACATTTCTCAATCTGATAATGAAGTCTATAGCTGATGAAAACATACATTCGAGCATAATTGTTTTTATGAGAATGAACCTTGTATCATGAGGGCATATACAAAATAGCAAAAAGAAACTGAAAAAAACTAGAGTGCAACAACAAAAGAATATTGAATCGTTGAAATGTATTTGAATAAATCTTTAATGACTCGGAAATAAGTTATAATCTTCGTCTGGTTAGTATTGCAGCTTAGAGCATTCAGGTGCCATTTTTCCCTTGAAACACTCAGGCAATCCTCTTTGTGGTCTCCAAGCATTGTGTTGGATCATTCCCAATTGCTGTAAAGCCCTCTGTTGCCTAAGCTGATTATCTACAAATTTCAACCGTGACCCGCCTTCGGTTACCACCAAAACTATCTTCTTCACCTAAACTCCTACCAGCAGTCTTAATCTATCCCAGAATCGCATCTTTCAGGTACCTAAATTGCTTTGAAATTGTCTAAAGTGCTAGAGCTGTGTAGGTTTTAGCATACCCTATTCCAGCTGCTTGTTCAAACCACGAGATCACAATTTGCATCTGGTTATGGTATTGTTGGTACCTCTGCTCCACCTTCAAGACACCAAAAAAGTTTATAACGATATAATATAACAACTAGTAATAGATTCATCAGATAGTTACCTCATCTAGCATGATTACAAGCTTTGCTTTCTTCATTTGAACTTCCTGCCTTTCTTCCGTTGTTAGCTCGGCACCATCACCGCATTTACTACTTGTTTCTTCACGATACAACCCTTCTCGAGCTTTCGGTGATCCAGTTGCGATAAAACTTCTGCTAGACTGATTAGAGTTCTTGAACACATCTTTACCAACATTCAAAACTTCCTCATGAAGCTCATGTGTCACCTTCAAGTACTTAGAATTCAAAAGCACGCTCTGCATACCATTCACACCATTCGAAACCCCTGATGTTGATGGTGTCGATCTAGTAGCTCTTTTGTCACTAGATGGAGATATTGTGGATACTCCAGTAGCTTGGGATCCAAATCCTGATTGCTGAGATGACAAACTTAAGGACAAGCCTTGTTGGAACCTATTGACTTCATGTGGCCGTGTTGTTATTTCTGCGGGGTTATACATATTGTAGTGAACTCGTGGCATAAAGACGTATAAGGAGGACATGTCTTGTTGCGAATGAATTGAAACCAATAGTTGTACCAAAAGTGGGACACCGACATATTGTTGTGTTTGGGAAGTGGTTGGTTGTGTTGTATGTGATAAAGATGTATGCTGATGATGATTGTTCAGGAACATGATATTTCCTTGCTATGATGGTTGTTCTTTGCGACTATTGTTGAATATCGAATAACTAACATAACTGGATTCATTAGAACCAGCGTTTGTAACGCGTCTCGCCTTGAATTTCTCGAATTAGTATTGTAGTAAGTGGCCATAGATCGATCTTTATATATCTAAAGTATAAGTCGACTCTTACTTTTAATATATCAATTCAAAGCCTCAATCTTTCCGGTAGTTGTTCACACCTGTCACAAAGCTAAAGATTTCTTTTTTACTGAGTATATTATATGCTAAAGCAGAGGTGCACTAGAGAGCAGGGACATAGCCCCAATTTTCAACGCCAAATTCAAGGGCCAACTCCTTATATTCCATGTCCATCTCTTCGAGAGTTTCTATGTGTTCATAGACAAAGCTGCACATTTACAAACACAACATTAAAAGATTAACAATACATTTGCGTTAAAAGATTGGCGTAACAGACGGTCCTTTTTTTGTATTGATAGGGTAGACAAGAAAAAATTATTTCCAGAATTTAGTGAAACGCATTGGTAAATATCTAAAACAAACAATTTGGGGTTTTGACTCGTTCACCTTTAAGCTAAAATTTTGGTGTACGGTCGGATCAAGGATAAACATGTGGCGTATTCTCTCTTAAGCATAAGATGTGGTTGAGCTAATAAGGAATAACTATAGTCAGAGTGCATTCATGCATAGTTAAAAGCACCATATTAAGCCTCGGTCGTACATCACATATTCAAATAAATATCAAATCAATTGATAGAGAAAGATCATTCACAAAGACGACTTAAAAAAAATACCTAACGGGCCCTGCTAAGAGACTCTTTACACCACCTTTACCAAGCTCAACAAGTACTTTATCAGTGTAAGGCTTCAACCACTGAACGGATTAGAAAATAAATAATCAAGGGCTTAACTGATTATATTTAAGTGACAAACGAGAAGATATTCATTTCTAACCTTGTAGTTTGAATTAGCCTCAAAGTTGGACAATGGCGTCTTGCGGCCCGGTGTTGTACGGCATAACTTTGTTAGATAACACACAAAATCACGAAATGTATCACACATTGAATTTACCACAAGACACAAGCAGTAAATATGCTTGTACTTCCATCTTTCTCTTTTCATAGTCATTCAAATTGTAGTATAAGTTTAGAAAATGTACAATAATAGAAGAAATGCTGAATTAAAAGTCATGGAGTAAAAATTAAGGAACTAGAAACAAAAGTCAATGTATTATATAGAACATTTTCACACTATAACACCACTAAACTTTCATCATGCTCAGTGAGATCGGGCCTCACTCGTAATAGATTTGTATAATCTAGAACAGATTCCCATATTTCGATTTAGCATGATTTAACAAGCCTATAAAGTTGTTTTCCCACAAGTCTTTTTCCTCCTTAGATTTCAAGATATCTGTTACCTAGGTTATGTTTACGGGATAGAGTTCTTTCACGCACCTTTCTCGCTTCTTCAAGCAGTTTTACTGCAGCCTCGCGGTACCTCTCTCACTCCAATCTAACTGGGCATCAAGTTTAACCAAAATCGTGTTTACTTTCATTTCCATAAGCAAAGTGGACTTTTCCATGGCTTCATTTCTTTTCTGGATGGCTTCCATGTGAGCTAGAAGCCACGACACATTAATGTTGGTTGCCTCGCATCTAAGACTTGCCTCTCTATTTCTTTAAACTCGGACAAGATTGTAGTAACATCACCGGTCCGAATATGCACGACAACTTTGCAAACAACTTTAAGGAGATATGATCTCACCAAGCCGTTTACATACACATTCACCGCGATGTCACCGTGTTGTATGAAAATGGCTTTTAGAATTGGTGCAATCTTGTTCCTAACCTTATAGCCTTGGACAAAAACTTTGTCGATTGATGAGTCAAAACCATTTTAGGCGATTACTCGTCGGTTGTATGAAAGTAAGAAAAATTAGAAGTGATAAAACGTGAGGTCGGGTCAGTTGACCAGGTTAATTTTCATTTACATTCGAAATTCATTATTTCTAGATTAGATGCGACTCTATAACTTATTACTTTTACTAAACTAATAAATTGCGACATCAAAGGTACAATTACAATCGATATTATGTATTCAATTCTTGAACGGTTCAAACTTAGCTATCCTTTTATCATTCTATTCCAAAACAACAAATTATTACTCTAATTTTGAACTCATGTGAACAAGTTGTTTCGCCCAAACAAACCCAACAGACTGCAAAGAATCCCAAAATGGCCAAGTATAACATAATTTAGTTTTAATAGCATAGAATTGAGTAAAATAAGTTCTAAAGTATAAAGAGACTGAGAGATATATACAGAATCAGGTGTAACAGAGATGTTTTCAACCAATTCCCACTTTTGCCCCTCGAGGTGTACGAATCCTTCATAACCATTGTCATATACAACTTGTAACGATATAGCAATACATGTTAGTAACAACATAAAGTATATACAAAACGCTAATTGAAACCTTGGAGCAAATAACATCACATTCATACCTTGTGCATCTTAATGGTACAATCATAGGATTTCACAACTCCATAATAACTGTAACAAAAATTATCACATTAATTGATCCACAAAGATCTCATAAATATTACTCAAGTGTTATAATACTTACATTTCATCTTTATGGGACCAGAACTTTATCCTACTCCTCACCATATTTTCACCACGCTCAACAGATTGAGCCTAAAAAAGTACAGATTTTGTTTTAGTTCAGAACATGATTTTCAAATATTAAAATATTGAAAACTCAAGAAATGGAAAGACAAATCATGTTTGTAGGTCGTCCCAACCTAACACAATTTTGCCACCTCTAACTAGAATTATTTTCAGAAGCGGATGGTGTTCCTTCTATGTAGTGTTAGTTCTCTTGTGTTTTCCATTCACCTCTATTACAGGCTTGGATGGCATTAGTAGGTCATTAAAACGCAAAAGAGTTCTCCTTTCATGTATTCTTTCATTTTCAGAATGGATGCCTTGAAGGTTAACCGTATCCCTAGTTCCATGTTGATAATTTGTTACAGGCTGCACCGTATTTCTGATTCCCTCTTGACACTCGAGTTTTAACATGTGGATTTTGTTACTGGTAGTTGACATAGTTCCTCCCAAAGAGTAGTTAACTTTATTAGCATCCTGGAAAAGAAATATGGACAATAACTTTAGTATATGACGAAATTAAATGAATGTGTATTCTTTCATCCTTAGATTGGATCCAGAAGGTTAACCAGTATGTCTATTTGCATCTTGACACCGCCTTATAGGATGCACCATATTGCTACTTCCTCTAGACAACAAGTTTTCTCTTGTGAGTTCGTCCTTCCTCAAATTGCTCATATCGCTTGTAGATGGAATAGTTTCTCCCGGAAAATTGTAAACTTCGTTTACCATCGGAAAAAGAAATGTAATTATTGCACATTGCATAATAACTTTGGGATAGGAGTGATGTTAGATATGAATAATATTAATTTTTTGTAGCATAAATCCCCGAGTGAATTGCTTAGACATTAGCAGAGCGAGACACACAAATGATACATCATAAGTGCCATTTTGAAATAATAGTAAGGATCAACAAATATCCCATATCCCTGTACCCTATCCGGGAGATACGGTTTGAGTTGAGCGGATAGTTCTTGAGAACGTCTCCCTAGTCGCTTTGACAAAGGAATCTAAAAGAGAAACAATACTTGATATTTTGATGTTGTGCATTCGATGATGAATGGAAACTAATGATCACCGATTCTCTCTTTTACGATCGACTAAAGGTTTTACAAGCTCGGAATTTAGCGGCTTACTTTCCTTTATGATCACGGTCATGATTCTCTTCATCATAAGTACAACAACAGTGGAATTAAAGCTAAAAAATTGAAAGAAGAAAGAACGCGATTAGTTGAGCATACAACTATACAAGTAGCAATGGTTAAAAACTGTGTAAATAGGAAAACTATTAGTCCATCCAGCTACAGGTCACACATCAGCATCGGAAATTTACCAACGCTTAAATGTTCGAGAATCCTAGTCATCTTTGTATAGCATCCACGAGATGAAGAAGAGACTTTATCGAACATGATTACAACGAGCTCAAAGAAATCCTATGCACCAACAAGAAAAAGGGTAGTCACTTGGGAGTTGTATAGTAGATTATCATCTAAAGACTCTTGACGATTTACATCAAAAGCTCATTCAGATGTTTTAAGCCACGGAGTAAAAATTAAGGAACCAGAAACAAAAGTCAAGGTTGATAAAGAACTAACCTTAAACCCTCAATAAACAAGGTTCTTCTTAAGCAACTCTGAAAAGACCCACCAAACACTCTCCATAAAATTCAAATCCATTGTTTTATAATCATTCTTGAAATCAATCCATCTTCCCGTTATCGTAATAACCTTCTCCCACTCTTAAACATATCTGATAACAATACTCTGACACTCTTCATTATACTTATCAATCCTCATCTTCATCACGACCTCTACTCTTGATCCCGAGCTTGGTGTCAATCTCATGCTCAACCTCGCAACCCATGATAGTCCCAACCAAACGTTTTTGTGACATGGTGCCCCATCATTGTCGATACCTCGTTCGATGTCCTTAGTTGTTCAAGCTAAATCACAAGACAATAAAAGTAAAACAAAAATACTAAGTTATTTGGAAAGTCAATAAATGTAAGTACTTGCAGAGCCATTTGTATAAACTTAACAATAGTCACATGTGAAGAAAATCTATATATTTCAGCCAACCTATAGTCACATGTGAAGAAAAACTATACGTTCATCAAACTCCTAATGCGCAATAAAAAAATAGGACATGCGAAAAAACTACACATTTTGTCAAACACCTAATGTGCATTAAAAATAATAGCGTGTGAAGAAAATGTATAGTCACATGTGAAGAAAACTATACATTTCATTAAACACCTAATGCGTAATAAAAATAGCACATATGAAGAAAAACTACATATCTCATCAAACACCTAATGTCCACTAAAAAATTGCACATGTGAAGAAAAACTACACATTAGCCAACATATAGTCACATGTGAAGAAAAACTATACATTTCATTAAACACCTAATGCGCACTAAAAAAGCACATAAGCACATGTCTCATCAAACACCTAATGTCCAAAAAATTGCAAAAGAAAACTACACATGTCTGTGAAGAAAAACTATACATTTCATTAAACACCTAATGTCACATATGAAGAAAACTACATAATCAAACACCTAATGTCCATGTGAAGAAAACTACACATTAGCCAACGTCACATAGTATACATTTCATTAAACACCTAATGTGCAAGAAAAAACTACATGTCTCATCAAACACCTAATGTCACTAAAAATTGCAAACACACTTAATAGTCACATGTGAAGAAAACTATACATTTCAAAACACCTAATGCACATGTGATGAAAAACTACATATCTCATCAAACACCTAATGTCCATTAAAAAATTGCACATGTGAATAAAAACTACACATTTTATCAAACACCTAATGTGCAATTAAAAAATTGCTTATGTGAAGAAAATTTGCACATTTCATCAAACACCTAATGTGCATTATAAAGCAATGGCTACAAAGTTTAGCTCAAACCAAATGGTAAAATTCAATTAGTGAAAGATGCAACATTTGCGAAAACAGAACATAATAGCACAAATGAAAAATGATTGACCCTAAACGGCCACTTTACCATGTTTCCTAACTTAACAGTCCTGAATCGGCAAATAAAGTTCATAGCTTTGTCGTTCACATATACTTTGTCCGAGCGAAAACTAAATCTATAAATAAGAAAGCATAGCCGTAAGTACTATCAAATTTACTTAATTAACAGTCCTGAATCAGCAAATAAAGTTCATAATATTGGTTCAAGCATTTCATCAAACAGTTGGTATGCATTATAAATTTGAATGAACTAGCTGCCATGAGATCGATAAAAGTATTACATGAACAAATATTACAAGCAATGGCCAAATTTAACACCGATTACAAACAAGTGAATGATGAAAGTGTAAGAAGACAACCTTTTGAAGAATCAATTTTAACCTAATAACCTCCAAATAACAAAGGCAGACAGCCATAAGATCAAGGAGATGATCGAGAGTGGTGCTAGGAAGGTGTTGCTATGGTGGTGATTAGTCGTCCAATGGTGGTTTGTGTCGTTGCGGTGGAGATTGGGCGATGGTGGTTAAGTGAGAGAGAATTAGAATTTTCACGTTACTGTGTGTTAAAATGACAGGAAGTTTAGTGAGACCCCTCTGATTTGGATGAAAAATTACAAAAAAGCCCCTTCACCTTTGTTTAGTGTAAAGTTAGTGTAAATTGTAATTAAATCTAAGCCATTAGATCTAAAAAAGGAGGGTTAGATGGAGGGCTAAGATCCTTCTCACGTTCTCACCAAAATTAGCCTTCTCACTTGAGCTTGCTATATATATATATATATATATATATATATATATATATATATATATATATATATATATATATATATATATATGATATATATATATATATATATATATATGGAGATACAATGAAAAGTTTCATAATGAGAAGGTAAGAATAATGCCACATGTGTCAAATGCCACATCATCATGCCACGTCAAATGACACGTGTCACCCCCCCCAAAAAAAAAAAATCCCGCAAAAAATTTTGGGCAAAAAATTTTTTTCCGCCAAATTTGTTTTATTGCATCATCGTTATAAAAGTTATTGCATCACAAGCGGTGGATTCCTTCAAACTAGCGGCGGTTTCAAGTGTCCTAGCGAGATGCACCAAAGTTCTTGCATCACAATTATTATTGTGATGCAAGAACTTTATAACTAGCGCAGATCCAGCGAGCTTCAAGTGTACTAGCGGCGGATGCACCAAAGTTCTTGCATCACAATTATTATTGTGATGCAAGAACTTTATAACTAACGCTTTCAAGTGTACTAGCGGCGGATGCACAAAGTTCTTGCATCACAATTATTATTGTGATGCGGTAACTTTATAACTAGCAGCAGATGCACCAAAATAATCGCATCACAATTATTATTGTGATACGGTAACTTTATAACTAGCGGCAGATCCAAAGGCGGCTTTCAAGTGTACTAGCGGCGGATGCACTATTATTGTGATGCGATAACTTTATAACCGTGATGCGATGCTTTATAACTGTGATGCGATAATTTTTGGCGGGAAAAAATTTTTGCCCCTAAAATTTTTTTTTTTTGGATTTTTTTTTCACGGGGGGGGGTGGGGGTGGTGATGGTGGTGATGTGGCGGGAGGTGACACATGTCACCACCACAATCCTTCCTAGACTTTTCATTATAAGGACCCTTCTTATTATATATCATATCTCTCTCTCTCTCTATATATATATATATATATATATATATATATATATATATATATATATATATATATATATATATATATATATATATATATATAAAGAAAAGAAAACGAGAAATATACATATAAAGCGATATGAAAGCGAGAAAACTACATCATAACAATAACAATTTCATATCTAGGCTAACACCAAATGTGTTTAGCCTCTCATACTAAAGCATGCAGAAAATTCAATGTTTAACATCATAAATGAAGACATGAATTAAATAAAAAAAAATGTAATATGAAATACTAAAACTTGAGTGGTGATAAGCGTGAATTCTCCTTTGGAAATGACTTGTATGCTGCTGGAAATCGTCCTCCTTGAAGAACTTAATCGTCTCTGGTTGTTGTTTGTTGAAAGGATCCGTAAAAATGCGGAATTAGGGCTTGTAATTATAGCCTCGACTAAGTTACGGCGTAACATCTAGGGTTAGTTACACCATAACCTTTGAATCTAGGATGATCTTATCCTCAATGATGGAACTACGGCGTACCCTAAAGGTCAGTTACGAACGTAGAACTTTCGTTAACCACTTTACGCCGTAACCATGAGAGTGGTTATGTCGTAACTTCTTTAGCCCACAAAATTATTCTAAGTCTTGGAAATATATACGGCGTAACATGTGTAGGAGTTACGCCGTAACCTTGGTCAGCGTTGACTTTGATCTTCTAGTGTTAATCTTTGTTACGGCGTAAGTAGAGTAAGGATTTACGCCGTAACTCTTGTCTGGTCAGCATACTCTTGTGTATTTTCATTAATAACCTTCCCAATTCCGCGTCTCTTCATTCCTATGCTCATTATTAACCTAAAAGAAAAATATTAACGACTACGCGTATATATTCAAGTAAAATGATACAAATGATGAGCATATTAGGGGAAAATTGACACTAAAATATCAGGACAATTTGATGTTATCAAATATCCCCCCACTTGAACTCTACTTGTCCTCTAGTAGACCTTATTAGAATCATTTTCAAAAAGATATCTTCCAAAAGACTTGGAAAATATGAATTTAAAAACTTCATATGCTAGAATTTATCAAAGTCGAACACCTCACGAAATGGGAACAAAACACTCATACTCTCTCTATTCTAAGGGTCAATTTTGGGGTGGTCACTCATTGCACGGTCGTAGCATGTATTCTATCATAGGCTTGGCAGTTACACAAATCTCCACCACTGGAGCTAAGGTCAAGATAATCCTTAAAGGCAATATTGGGTGAACATATAATATAGGATAGGGTAAATCTTCATTACTAACGTGCCACTGAAAAGGGGACAAAATCAATGATACATGACCAAATCCATGGCCAAGACACCAATGATTGCTCGCTTCTTCATCTAGACACGCTTCATGACTAAAGGGTAGGAAAAGACATAGGATGCACATAAATGGTGAAAAATAAAAATAAAAAAGCAAATAGTCTTAGCCTATAACCAAGTCGTCACTGCTCACCATCCATCCAAAGTCTAAGCTTCAAGACGCAAAAACCTGATCATGGTGTAATAATTTAGTGTGCCAATGTAGATGTCATAATGCGAGGTGCACACTAAATTAGTCTTCATAACTACAAACAATAAATAGACATCCCCCCTTGAGATGAAACATATATGAGGAATATGGGGGGTCTTCAATGATCTTCAATAATATATCTTCAATGTAGGCGTGATTTCCGAATCTCTCTACCCAAACCTTAAACTTAGGCAAACGAAGACTTCACAATCATAAAACAAGACTACACGGTAGGCTAAGGCGAATAGGTGTAACGAAACAATAAATTATATGGGCGAAGAAACGAAAAGAATGGCTCGAAAGGGTGTAACTAGGGGTATCTTGCATAAAGGTGAGTGCAAAAAAAAGTTTTAACACGGGGGTCGAAGAGTAGAGGTGACTAATTGATAAACGCATATGGGCTATTTCCAAACTGTCCCTCCCAAATGTATCAAGCTAACTTGACACACTACTCATGGTCTCAAATTATGTAAAAGCCAAGTTTTAAAGTTTACAAACTACCGGCACACTTATTTGGTGGATTTGGTTAATATGGGGAAGCGGAAAGGCTTAAATCTCATCAAGGAAATCAAATGTTATAGTGCGCTCGGCTAAGGTCTATTCTAGTTAGGTTAAGAAAAACATGTCAAATTTTTTTAAAATGGCTTACTTTTTCAAAATAAAGTAGAAAAATGGGCAAAATAAAGTTCATGATGTAATTCTACTCCCGTCCCCCCACTTGAAATGTACAAAGTCCCTTTTGTACGTAAACATGCAATAATAAAGGAGAAAAGTAGAATTAGAACGAGAACTCCCTGAAATTTTCTCTTGAAAATGATAGAAGGATCATGTTTGAGAAAAAGTGCCTTCGCTTCGCCTATTGAGCAAACTCTAAATCCCTGAAATCACATTACTACCCACAAGCATAAATCTAAATATAAAAAGAAAACAAAATAAAAACCTAACTCACTTTCGTAGGAATCACGGTTGCATTTAGCGTATGCAACAAGCCTTTTAAACCACTCGGTGTCCCGAGTGGATGAGTGAAGTCTCGTGAGGGTTTACAGGAAACACACCCACAAAGTTCATTTAAAAACTAATACAAGGTTTAAGTATGTTTGCTATTTAAAAAGTAAAATTTTTTCTAGTACAGAAGAGAGTTACGGTGTAAACTCATGACTGAGTTACGCCTTAAGTAATGACACCTGACAAAACTGCAGATTATATGACGATGGTTACAGCATAACCATAGCAATAAGTTACGCCGTAGGAACTCTCTTAGACAAATTCCAGGAGTGAAAGTCTTCATGGTGCGTTTCCAAGCCATCCTTCTTTATCCAAACCTGTAAATAGTCATAACAAAACAAACCAAACCTAACTAATAAAAAGGAAAGAAAAAGGGATAATTCGGGTTGTCTCCCGAAAAAGCACTTTTGTTTATTAACGAGTCTTTAAGTTCAACTCAAGGCCACGGTTAAAAATGATTATTAGTCATTTCGTGGGAGCTAACATGCCCACGTTATATCCATTCGACAACCTTCTAGTTTCTCTTGTACTTATCTCCAATTCCTAAGCACCCTTTGTAAAAAAATTTAATCTTTTGGTATTGATAATTGTACCCATTTGCTATATCCTCTTGGCCAATTTCTAAGAGGTTTTTCCTTGCTTAGTTGTTCCATCGTCCTATGCTTGAAAGTAGACATTGTTCTTGGCATTTTAAAAATAGTTTTGTCTTTTTACTTGTTAGCCAGACTAATCCTTTGATGGCGTCTTCCTCAAAACCTGATGCTTCCTTGAATGGTTTTCCTAGAATAACACCTTCTAACCCATTCACTACAAATTCTCTTATGTCATCAAACACCATAAAATCAACTAGAAATGCATAAACTCCAATGAATACATGAGTATTACTAGATAATCCAAGAAAATTATTTCCCCTATACTCAATTTCTTTGATAAAAATTTGATTATAACTTTCTTTAGACATAATATTTATTGGTGAGCTCGTGTTGATGAAAGGGTGAAAGTCAACAAACCAGATTTTGCAAGTAAGTTGTAAATTGTAAGGATTCCGATGGTGAACCCTCGTTCCTGCTTCCAAAAATCTAGGTTCGGTTGGTTGCACACATGTGTTGCTCTTATTTTCCTACCATGGAACTAATACGAAGAAGCTGTAAGGTTTGGACAACTATCGTACCTAGTAAAGGGTTTAAAGAAAAGGAAAGACAAAGGCTCCTATACTCAGTCGGGTGAATGGAAATGGGCGATAAGGAAACAACCATGATTGAAGCTCCTATCCTTATGGTCCATCAAAGCGATCCGATCCTAAAGAGGAAAACGACAAAAAAGGAACTGTATATAGTTGGAGAGATAACATTTAAAGCACCTTCGACGGGGGATCTTCGGAATCTGCCACATTCTCTACAAGCTGGATAGGCTCTATAGAGGCAAGAGGCTCAGCGCAACAACTTCGAGGAGGTCATTGTTGATAGAAACAGATGGAGAACCAACCCCGTGAGCATCATAGTTGGATCTCTGGTCATAAAGCTTAGATCATTTTTATTTCCAGCAACGACGAATTTCTGAATGCCATTTTTGCAAGACAAGAAGTGAAAGATAATTATAAGAAGATAATTTATAGTTGGCAAGGAAAACGAAAAAACATACTTTGGCCATGAACCACGATGCACTATCACAGGCTCCAATGGGTTGTGTTCCCAAGTATTGACTATGCCAGCCATATACAAGATGTGCTCAGGAAATGTTTGTACATCAACAGGATGACGAGCTAGATGTTGATACAGGCGGTTCCTTCGAATAGTATATGGCAGAGGATATTTGAAAGTTTTCTTATCAAGCTAATTAGCCTTATCCAGCAGAGCAGGGTAATTTTAGGAACAATTGTGCTTCTGATATAAAAGAACTTTCCTTTCCAATCTCGGATATTTGTGAAAGGTTTGATAAAAAGTCTTGGGACATAGACTTCACCCCTCTTGGAGAGGGTTAGCCAATCGCCACCAGGACCTAGGTTCAAGAAGCCTCTCAATATATTGAGGGAATACTTGAATCCATAAGATTTACACATTACAATGTATGTGGTAAGTTTGGCTAGGCTAAATGGATTGAACCTTGGTATATACTGTAACACCCCCAATTTTTGGTGTAGCGGAAGCATACGTGTTATTGGGAGCGTTACGAAATTGGTAAATCATAACACAAGTAATAAAGAACGGAATACATACTCCGTTTAATTTCATAAAATATTTTAAAACATTTTCTTACAACATTGTTTAGATAAATGGGCACATCCCATAATTTTAGTGGTCCCAATATAAAACATTGTTTTGTGTAAAGACACTTCTTTAGAAATTACTACGACCATTTATCCGCCTCTTGCCTTGCAACCATGATCACAACTAAGCACCGAGAAAATATGTTAAAAAGGTCACTAAAAGTTTGGTGAGTTCATAGGTTTAAGTTAAAATAGTAAGTTTGGACCATAAGCGAGTCATTAGCGGCGAATTCTCGATCATAACATCACGTACATTTCATATGGACTAAGTTTAGTCTACATTTCATTAACATCATTTGCATCATATTAGTTCATTCATGACATTTCATTTCACATTTAACGCGTAATTTTTATATTAAATAAACGTTATCGCGTGAGTTATTATTTTGAGCATTTAATCCGTTACTTTCAAAAATGATCCGATGTATTTTAAACTTACATTTAGTTTATAAAACTATATTTTGAGTTTACCTAGTGTTTTAAATTTATTTTGTATAAAAATCAAGTTAAAGTTATATTATTACGACGTTTTTCTTAAAATTACTCGATAATTATTTTATCACTCAAATTTCACAAGGAATGTATTTTACAATTTTATTATCTCATTACATTCTATTTTGATCTATTAAAAACTTACTTGTACCAAAAATCTACCATTTACCTTTTACTTATACATTTTATCAATAATTACACAAAGTATTTATACAAGTTTATAAAAAAAAATATATATATATATATATATCTACCAATCCCTCCCCCCTTGGCCGACCAAGGGGGAGGGTAGTAATAAATGATGCATGGTCTTTTGATTGCTTAGAAGTTTACTCAAACATAAAAGTCTTACTTGATTTTCTATCTCATTCATTCTAAAAATTATTCACCTAGTAACAAAATCATTTCTCTTTGTTTCTCCATAAAACCGCCATCAAGGGTTATACAAAGGATCACAAAATTTTGCTAGTTCAAGCATAATCACAATCTAGATAACATTCTTTATTAGGTTTTGAAATAAAACCAAGAGTGTTTAGGTTTAACCTTGGTTCTTTGCACCTCATCATATACTAGTAAGCATGTTTCTTTCATTTTCATATTTCCTTATCATTTCATAGTTATCTCTTCATTTTTGGAGCAAGCATGCATGATTTGTGTTGTTTATACCATTTTTTACATGATTTTTAGATATATATATATATATGGTCATCCTATAATTATCCCCTTGGTATACTTTGGTCTTGATGATGTTTAGGAACCCATGACACCCTAAGAAGGTGTATGGTAGGATTAGACTAGCTTTGGAGTTGATTTGAAGGGATTAGAATAGGTTTGGTACGAGAAAACTATTTTCGATACGATAAAATATGTTCTGTCCTTGTTTTGATTTTCTGAAAACCGACTGTAGGCACGACTTTTTGACCTTGATATTTAGAAAATATACTTTAAAACGAATCCGTGGCCGCTTGAACGGATAAAAACGGAGTTATAACGAAGAAGTTATGAATTTTTAAAGTTTGGCGACGAAATATATTATTTTCTGAAAATTCAGCATACTATTTTTACTCTATTCGGGTCAAAAACGAGTCCTAAGCTTCACAAATTATTTCGACTTATCAAAAATATATTAGTATACTTTGATACGAAGCTAAGGACATATTATACGTAGAAAACGGATTTGAAACGACAAAGATATGCACGTTTTCATAAAATTGCCGTAACTATTATTTTCTGAAAAACTATATTATTTTTACGATACAAGTGTTACGGTAGCTGAAACAACCATGTTGGAGGCTGTTTTTAACCATGATGTGGAACTTTTTGGAACGAATTGTCTTCTAATAAAATCAAGATCACCGAGCATATTTTTCAAAACAACCAACCGCTTGTATAGCGGAGTTGTAATAAATTAATTACGGATGTTTAAACTTGGTCGAAACTCATTTTTACACAACAATTAGACAAAATCACCATCTTTAACCCTTATTATCTTTATGTTCGAGACCTTATGTCGGAAACTCCTGAATCGAAACTTCTAGTTTTGATACAAACTTTCCAAAATCGTCGAGTTCGCTTCCAACGTGCAACGACACCATTTTACGACTAGTTTTCCAAAGCCATTTTGTTACTTTTATAAAAATTCCGACGACATTGTTTTACTAATTAAAAGTGAAAAGTTCACCATAAATCATTATAAAACTATTGTAGGATGACATTTTGACGAAAACTTGTAAAGTGATTTTTGAAGGTCAAGACGTCAAAAGAGTATTTTTCGACGATAAGTATTATTTTCAAAACCCGAAATGGTATAAATAACATACGTAATGCATGCATAACATTACATTGCAACTCATTACATATCATATCATTCGTAATAGGTCCAGTTAAAGTATCACGCTATACCTCGATGTACTCACTCTTGTCATCATACCGCTTTATCAAGTGAGTTTTCATAGCCCCGTCGTACATGCTTTTAATTATTTTCAAACCCACGGGAGAATACATTGCACAACATTTTTATTACGATACCAAGTATGTTAAATTCATTTACATTGCTTAAGTTACCGATTTGCCAATTGAAAGTCCCCATTACCGAACATGAACCGTTAATCTTAGAAGCGAGGGTGAGTGGATAGATCTATCGAGGGTGACGCTCCATCCGGTTGGTGAATCCCAACTAGTCATACTGGATGCATCTCATTTAATAACATTATGGAGTTGTCCGCAAACACTCTCTGTGGGGCCTACATTATGAATGTCTTGCTTCGGTGTCATGGGCTTAAAGCAATTGTAACATTTTTACGTGACATAATTGTCATGCTCTGTAACATTTTTACGTGACATAATTGTCATGCCTCGTAACATTTTACGTGACATAATTGTCATGCTCGATCTATACTTGCGTAGTCGTATAAAACATTTACATAAACCTATGATTTCTCACCAACATTATTGTTGACCGCTTTAGCAATGTATTTTCGTAATCGAGGCATTATCATCATGACATGGTTTAGGAACCACCTTTTGAGTCATGCATGCCGACTTATAACATTGTACATTATGGCACTTTCTTTCAAAACCATCGTTTGGACTTGTATTATATTTATATTTCCGCAAACTTTGTAAACATTTGGGACCTATACTTTGTAAACTCTGATTGTTTTATTAAATCAAACGATGTTCTTTTCAAACGACACTTTAGGTAGTTCAATATAACTGTGATTGTGGTGCTATGACATCTATCCCGTGAATTCCATTCCGCCGCAAAATGTAAATTGGGGTGTGACAGACAGGCATCGAGCTTGGTTATAGAGAACTAGGTTGCATCATTGACCCTAGACTATAACTACATTATCATAGCATCTCATCATTTCATCATAAGTGCATGTTCACTTTACATGCGGTTTATGCCTACATTTTTGAGTTATTTACTTTCATTTCATACCGATTGTCACATGGATGCCTTTAAATGCCCATTCCATTATTCTTTCTTCATACTCTAATGTGGAGAATTCCTTGTCAGTCCCTATCACAATTTCCACATCAATCGACTCATCACCGAAAACATCGAATACTGAGATAAACCTTTAAATAGGGCGAAGTCATTCTCACTCCTTTGTTTCACCACTAACATGTCGAGTTACACTTTACTCAAACATTAAGTCACTAAACCATTATACATTTGAAGCACTTACGACACCTCATAACCCAACTTTTCGGAACCCGTCGATCATTTTGAAAAATAACCTCAAACTTATCGTTTCTTATCACATTTCTTTGAAGCGCTTATTATTAACATCGGATTTTGCTACGCCTCACATTTCCTCTTGTTTTGAAGAAGATATGGCATCAAGAAAGCCACACCGGAATGACTCAAGCTATTCAAAAGTTGGTAAGGGATAGTGTAGCGCGAGGCACTAAGAATTGAAAGGGAACGGTGGTCCGCCGCCGCCGCCGAGGCCATGGTCACTTCAAGCCGCTAGGCTTGCCGCTTCAGGAAAATGCGTGAGGATCCGAGTTAAAATCTGTCAGATAAGGATTTCAAAAGTGGAGATCCCAAGTTTAGAGGGACCAAGGAGCCACACCATGGTGCGATGGTTTGAGAAATTAGAGTCCGTGTTTTTGCCGTAATTGCCCGGATGATAGTAAGGTCAAATTTGCTACAAGTACATTACTCGATGGAGCATTGTCGTGGTGGAATTCATATGCTCAACCGATGGAATGGAGAATGCTTTCAAGCTTACTTGGGAGCAATTCAAGGTTTGGTAACTAAGAAATTTTGTCCTCGCACGAAGCGAAAAAGTTGGAGATGTAATTCTATGAACTAGTAACAATTGGGTATGATATTGACACTTACATTCGAGATTCCAAGAATTGGCCGCGTTATGCCCGCCTATGGTTTCGGATAACGAGAAGTTACTAGAGGCTTTATCGGGGACTTCGAGGTTATTCAAGGAGATGTGACTTCGCTTGATCCACAAACAATCGAGGAAGCTATTAGGGTGACTCAAAAGCTCATGGCCCAAGTGGTGAAGAGAGGTAAGTACACCAACACCAACCAAAACAACAACAACCCCAACAACCGCACCAACTACGACAATAACCAAAACAACCACAACAACGACGATAACCAAATCAACAACAAAAGAAAATGGGAAAATGACCAAGGAGGTTACCACAACAACAACCAAAACCGCAACACTAACCATCACCAACAACAAAATAGAAGGCAAGAAGCGGGAATGGTTTATGTCGCTGCACCAACTGGAGGTAGAGGGTATGCTGGAACACACCCATTATGTAATCAATGTAATTTCCATCACTCGGGTCCTTGCCCGCCAAGTGCTACAAATGCCAAAACCGGACATCTAGCCAGGATTGTAAAGGTAAAGCCATAGTCACGTGCTTCGGTGTGGGAACAAGGACACTATCGAATCAATGTCCTCAAAACCAAGGTCAACAAGTTGAAGGTGCTCATGGGAATGCATACATGTTAGAGGAGGAGAAGCTCGTCAAGGTATCAATGACGCGGAAGACCAAGAAGTTCGAAACTAACATTTTGTTTTTCTTTATGTACCATGTTGTACTAAGTTTATGTTTTCCATCGATCCAAATCTTTATAACTTAAGATGTACTACTTTTGATAAACCACTGTTGTAAAATATTCTTATCTATCGCACCTTATTTTCTTCCGATTTGTTATTACTTACGAGAATTTTACTTCTTTTACTTTATCGACCATTTTAACGTCACGGTTTAAATCCTTGTAAGCATCGAGAGTTATAACAACTAAACCGAACATCACGTCATCGCTCCTTAATTATACATAGCCTAGCTAACTATGTCTAATTCGGAGGATCACGTTATGTTGGGAGCGTTATTTATAAATCTTAGTGCAAGCAAAATTTTCACATGTTCCAATTCAAAGTGTTACTTATGAGAGATTCATCCGATATTTTCCTTACTATGATGTTTTGTACACTCTCAATCATCGATAGTCAGAACGACACTTCTCCATGTCTTTTCTCCTCGATATACAACACAAACTCAAAAATTGATAGACTAACACGAATCAATTCGTGGATGAATTCCTTTTGGTTGGGCGAATGTGACAACTCGCAATTCGTGTCATTTCTCAAAACAATTTATGCTTCACAATTTCAACATTTATCGTAAACTAAGTTTACGTGTTTCAAATTCGCAGAACTCGAAAGGTTTAGCGGCGAATTCTCGATCATAACATCACGTACATTTCATATGGACTAAGTTTAGTCTAAATTTCATTAACATCATTTGCATCATATTAGTTCATTCATGACATTTCATTTCACATTTAACGCGTAATTTTATATTAAATAAACGTTATCGCGTGAGTTATTATTTTGAGCATTTAATCCGCTACTTTCAAAATGATCCCGATGTATTTTAAACTTACATTTAGTTTATAAAAACTATATTTTGAGTTTACCTAGTGTTTTAAGTTTATTTTGTATAAAAATCGTTAAAGTTATATTATTACGACGTTTTTCTTAAAAATTACTCGATAATTATTTTATCACTCAAATTTCACAAGGAATGTATTTTTACAATTTTTATTATCTCATTACATTCTATTTTGATCTATTAAAAACTTACTTGTACCAAAAATCTACCATTTACCTTTTACTTATACATTTTATCAATAATTACACAAAGTATTTATACAAGTTTATAAAAAAAAAAAAAAAATATCTACCATCCTCCCCATGGCCGACCAAGGGGGAGGGTAGTAATAAATGATGCATGGTCTTTTGATTGCTTAGAAGTTTACTCAAACATAAAAGTCTTACTTGATTTTCTATCTCATTCATTCTAAAAATTATTCACCTAGTAACAAAAATCATTTCCTCTCTTTGGTTCTCCATAAAACCGGCCATCAAGGGTTATACAAAGGGATCACAAAAATTTTGCTAGTTCAAGCATAATCACAATCTAGATAACATTCTTTATTAGGTTTTGAAATAAAAACCAAGAGTGTTTAGGTTTAACCTTGGTTCTTTGCACCTCATCATATACTAGTAAGCATGTTTCTTTCATTTTTCATATTTCCTTATCATTTCATAGTTATCTCTTCATTTTTGGAGCAAGCATGCATGATTTGTGTTGTTTATACCATTTTTTACATGATTTTTAGATATATATATATATATATGGTCATCCTATAATTATCCCCTTGGTATACTTTGGTCTTGATGATGTTTAGGAACCCATGACACCCTAAGAAGGTGTATGGTAGGATTAGACTAGCTTTGGAGTTGATTTGAAGGGATTAGAATAGGTTTGGTACGAGAAAAACTATTTTCGATACGTATAAAATATGTTCTGTCCTTGTTTTGATTTTCTGGAAAATCCGATCGTAGGCACGACTTTTGGCCTTGATATTTAGAAAATATACTTTAAAACGAATCCGTGGTCGCTTGAACGGATAAAACGGAGTTATAACGAAGAAGTTATGAATTTTAAAGTTTGGCGACGAAATATATTATTTTCTGAAAATTCAGCATACAATTTTACTCTATTCGGTCAAAACGAGTCCTAAGCTTCACAAATTATTTCAATTATCAAAAATATATTAGTATACTTTGATACGGTTAAGGACATATTATACGAGAAAACGGATTTGAAACGACAAAGATATGCACGTTTACAAAATTGCCGTAATTATTATTTTCAAAACTATATTATTTTTACGATACAAGTGTTACGGTAGCTGAAACAACCATGTTGGAGGCTGTTTTTAACCATGATGTGGAACTTTTTGGAACGAATTGTCTTCTAATAAAATCAAGATCACCGAGCATATTTTTCAAAACAACCAACCGTTTGTATAGCGGAGTTGTAATAAATTAATTACGGATGTTTAAACTTGGTCGAAACTCATTTTTACACAACAATTAGACAAAATCACCATCTTTAACCCTTATTATCTTTATGTTCGAGACCTTTATGTCGGAAACTCCTGAACTGAAACTTCTAGTTTTTGATACAAACTTTCCAAAATCGTCGAGTTCGCTTCCTAACGCAACGACACCATTTTACGACTAGTTTTCCAAAGCCATTTTTGTTACTTTTATAAAATTCCACGACATTGTTTTATTTACCTAAAAGTGAAAAGTTCACCATAAATCATTATAAAACTATTGTAGGATGACATTTTGACGTAAAACTTGTAAAGTGATTTTTGAAGGGTCAAGACGTCAAAAGAGTATTTTTCACGATAAGTATTATTTTCAAAACCCGCAAATGGTATAAATAACATACGTAATGCATGCATAACATTACATTGCAACTCATTACATATCATATCATTCGTAATAGGTCCGTATTAAAGTATCACGCTATACCTCGATGTACTCACTCTTGTCATCATACCGCTTTATCAAGTGAGTTTTCATAGCCCGCCGACATGCTTTTAATTATTTTCAAACCTACGGGGAGAATACATTGCACAACATTTTTATTACGATACCAAGTATGTTAAATTCATTTACATTGCTTTGTTACCGCATTGCCAATTGAAAGTCCCCATTACCCGAACATGAACCGTTAATCTTAGAAGCGAGGTGAGTGGATAGATCTATCGAGGTGACGCCCATCCGGGTTGGTGAATCCCAACTAGTCATACGGATGCATCTCATTTAATAACATTATGGAGTTGTCCGCAAACACTCTAGGGCCTACATTATGAACAGCCTCGCTTTTGTCATGGGCTTAAAGCAATTGTAACATTTATATAATCATTACAACGAATATAATGATATATGGATGAATGTCTATTACGTTAGCTCTAAGTTCATGCAACCGATACTACGACGGTTTCGTATGCTAAAAGATGTCATACAATATAGGGCCCATAGCGAGTCTTGTCCTCAACACTCGGTTCCGACATGGTATACGTTTCGCCTTGGCCTAAGCATGGCCAACCAAACGGAGGAGTCACCTCAATAGATCTATTTATAACATTCGCGCTTCCCAATGGGAATTGACGGTTCATGAAAAGGGCATTCTCTAGGGACATAAGGGCTTAGGCTAAACCACGTAATAGTAATCATGTAATAGTTTAGGTCCACAAAAAGGTTTTGCATATTTCTCACCCCAAAATGTATAAAATAGTTTATCAAGTAAAAGAGGGGCTATGAAAACTCTCCTTAGCAAAAGTGCAATCCAAAAGTGGGATCTAGTGATTGTTGTAAAGCGGCACCGACACGCGACCTAGATAAGGAGGGCAATGTTTTAGTTCGTTGTTTATGTATCGCTTACTCAAAATAGTTTAATTGTATTGAAACTAAACTTTAGTATGTAAAATTTATTAAAATGATTTTAATAGTAAGTATACGAAGTATATATACTTTTCGCGTTGACATTATTACGATGTTATAATCCAAGAGTTGGTTTGAAAACATTTACATTATTCTTTTAGTAAGTATATAATGTGTATATACTTATTTAAGTTGACACAAAATGGTATTGTCAAAATTATATATATTTAATTGATTTATTTTCTAATTGTATTTAGAAAAAATATTTAAGTTAAATTTGAAGACTTTCAAATTCAATATATGATAAAATAATATAGTGGTCTTTAGTTCTTTATCAAAACTTGTTCTTAATATATGAAGTTCTAAACGGGAAGTTTACTTGACATACATTTGTTTACACATTGATGTTAAATTTTGACGTAAACATTATTAAGTGAATCATGTTTTAAAGCACTCGTAGTCGCATAAAATAAACTTTGCACTTGTTTACTTGTTAAGCTCGTATATGTATGTTTTTAAGCAGGAGGTTTCGGATACGTGGTAAATGAGTTTAGTTTTATAGTCGACTATAAACCAAGCGCCTCGGGTTATATTTTATGACTCAATTTAATTGTTCAGCTGAAAAACTCATGTTGAGCGTATGGGCTGTGGCCCGATAGAAAATGATACATTGGACCCTAGCTTGACATGGTATACAATGAGAAATGGGTTTGTTCAAATAATAAGGTGGGGAATATATTTTTGTTTTGTTGGGACGTTTAAGCTGGGCTGCGGCCCAAGTAATACAGGAAGAAAATTTTCCTTTGTTACAAGTTTTGGTAGTAAAAGTATACTATCAAATTTTGAGTACCAGGGCACTAGTTTTGACACTAGGAAGGTAACTAAACACTTTTTCGGAGTGACTCAAACGTGGCTTGTCTCGATTGTGATTTGGCTAACTTCGTTAACTAGGAAAATGCGAGCAAAAGTGTAATGATACCATGCATTAGTTGGGTACTACCTCAACTTGGTCTCATCTTGTCAACTATTTTACTCTTACGGAACTTGACAAGTATAAACTACTCGAAATGTTTATTGGCAAAGAGTACACTCGACATGGATTCCTCCCAAGATATACATGACAATTTAGACACAATGTTTACAACTGAAATTCGAGTCCTACAACTCTAAGGTAACACATTTGTTTCTTATGTTTAGGCGAGGCTATGACATGGTTTGACTCATTTACATGACTCGATCATTGGCGGAGAAAAGAATGTAGATGTCAGCTTGTGATCCTAGAACACTTGACTCATCTATATCATCTTGTTTCATACTCTCTACCTAAACTCAATATATCGTTTCCAAGTCAATTCTCATGACTCACAAGATTTTCCAGATTTGATACCATTTGACCTTAGTAGGTTTTACAAACTTATCTCATTTATTTCTCATTCTCGACAGTAACCAAATCGACCCAAATTGGTAAGTGACATCTTGAGACTAAGGCAACTTAGGTTGTTTATCAACATAAAGATTTTAATCATTAAGTACTCTAGTTCTTAGTATACTCGCAAAGTTAAACTCTCGTTTTCTTGGTTTCATGAGCTCGACAGAATCAACACAAGAGGACCCAACAACAAACAATTTTTTTTTATATGACTTAACTTTTCCAACCTCTTGGTTTCGTGCACACGACAAAAAAAAAAAAAAAAAAAAAAAAAAAAAAAAAAAACCAAACACATAACCAAAAGACATCTTTAAGTTCAACATAACAACAAGGAAGAATGAGATTAACATGACAAAGTCTATAACGAATTTTTGATACAAATCACTAAACTTGACATTATATTAACAACACATAAAGCATTACAACAAAGGAAGAATTTATAACCTCAACTCGAGAGTGATGGGTGAAGGAACGAAGGTTGTTTCGTGGATTCGAACCAAACGACTCTTGATTTAGCTCCAAAACACTCCCAATTGCAAAACCCCCAAATCAATTTTTGAAAACCCTAAGTTTCACAAACCCTAGTTTTTGGTAAAATTGATGAGGAACTGAGTTTGGGGCGTTTGCATCTCTACTAGAGATAAAGGAAGTATCTTGGGAAGGAGCTTGACCATCTCTCTCTTCTTGGTGTTTTGGATTGAAGCCGAATTTAGTTAACTTCCAAATCCTAGAATATCTTGGACTTTGGCTCAAGGTAGATACAATGGAAGATATGTTTCTCTTGGATGATTTTATCTTGATTCTTCTTGGATTCATACGAATAGTAGCAGGCGCCTCAAAGGAATGGATTTGTAGGACAAGATAATACATGGTTTTGGTGAGGGAAGATGGAGAATAATGAAAAGGAGTATGTTGGTTTACTTGTTTGGGAGATTCGACCTATAAGGGGCGCAGGTCTAGATGTTGAAGATGAAGATTTGATATCTTCATTCTCTGCTTCTTGTTTTGTCGTGTATGGGAAGAGAAGACAAAGGGTGTATATCTCAAAGTTTTATAAAAGGTTTTCTTTTAAAAGTAATACAAATAAATGTGTGTGTGTATATGTAATTTATACTTATGATTTATTTTTGTACATGTATGTACTTGTGTTACACTTATATTTTAATTATGTTTGAGTCTTATAAGAAGTCTTTATTTAAGTGCAAGCGTGTTAAATATATTGTGTCCCGCGATATTAAATTGTGACCGAAGTATTATTGTTTGATAATTTTTATAACGTAATATATTATAGTTACGCATCGGAGATATTATTATTTTGTAATATTTTCATTACGAAAGTTTGTCATTTGTTTTATCAAGCCCTTATCATAGTGTCGATGCAGCGTGCGAAGGTCGGTCATCGGGGAAAATGAGATAACCTCTCGTCTTACAATTTAATCATAAGACAAAATGAAATGAAATATTCATAAAATGATATGAACGCAAACGCGATGCAATAGTCTACTGTGTGCGAGTTAACTACTCAAATGATCAGCCAAAGCTTATGCATGCTTAATGACTTATGCTTAGTAATAATAAATTACTAATTATTAGTTAAATTTTAGTGAAAATTTACTGTGTGTCACATCCTCCCCGCCTTAGAAGAGAAAACCGTCCTCGGTTTTCAGTTAGGATTACTTGCTGGAGTAGTGAAGAGATGTGGGTATTTATGCTTGAATTGGTCTTCACGCTCCCACGTGCATTCTGGACCTCTTTGAGAGTTCCATCGGACTTTGACAATAGGAATGCGGCTTTTCTTAAGCCGTTTGATCTCTCTATCCATAATTTCAATGGGTTCCTCGACAAAATTCAATCTTTCGTCAACTTGGATTTCTTCCAAGGGAATAGCAAGAGTTTCGTCAGAAAGACATTTCTTCAAGTTGCATACGTGAAACACGTTGTGCACAGAGCTGAGTTCTTGTGGTAATTCGAGTCGGTATGCTACCGGTCCGATTCTTGCGAGGATTTTGAAAGGTCCAATGTAACGAGGATTTAACTTTCCACGTTTTCCGAAACAGATTACGCCCTTCCATGGCGCAACTTTGAGCATAACTTTATCTCCCACTTGAAACTCAAGTGGTTTCCTTCTTTTATCCGCGTAGCTCTTTTGACGGTCACGAGCTGCTTGCAGTCGGTTTTTGATTTGTACAATCTTCTCAGTAGTTTCTTGAATTAACTCCGGACCAGTAAGTTGACTTTCTCCAACTTCGGTCCAACACACAGGTGATCTACACTTCCGACCATAGAGTGCTTCATATGGTGTGGCTTTTATGCTTGTGTGATAGCTGTTATTGTAAGAAAACTCGGGTAATGGCAAGTGCTTATCCCAGCCATTTCCAAAGTCTATCACACATGCTCTTAGCATATCCTCCAGAGTTTGAATGGTTCTCTTGCTTTGTCCATCAGTCTGAGGATGGTAAGCGGTGCTCATGTCGAGGTTAGATCCTAGAGCATCTTGAAGCGATTTCCAGAAATTTGAGGTGAAACGGCTATCTCTGTCCGAGATGATGGAGATTGGTACACCATGACGCGCGATGATTTCCTTCAGGTATAGTTGTGCAAGTTTGTCCATTCCGTCACTTTCTTTCATCGGTAGAAAATGTGCTGACTTGGTGAGACGGTCAACTATAACCCAAATAGTGTCGTAGCCTTTAGAGGTTTTAGGTAGCTTTGTGATAAAGTCCATTGTTATACGTTCCCATTTCCATTCGGGAATTTTGGGTTGTACTAGTAGACCTGAGGGTCTCTGATGTTCGGCTTTGACTTTTGAACAGGTTAAACACCGGCTGACATATGTTGCAATGTCGGCTTTCATGTTTGGCCACCAGTACAATTTCTTCAGATCGAGATACATCTTGTCGGATCCTGGGTGGATGGAGTATTTAGACTTGTGGGACTCGTGCATGATGATATCGCGAATTCCCCCGTAAAGTGGTATCCAACTTCGCTCCTTGAAACACAAGATTCCATCCGACCTTTTTACGAATCCATTTTCGCTTTCTGGCATTCCTTAAAGGTTCTCATTCAGACGATTTTCTTCTTTGAGTGCTTCTGATTGTGCCTCAAGAATCTTGGATGGAAGAGGTGAACTGATTGTCATACCCAAAGATCTGACTCTAAGAGGTTTTGGTCGCTCTTTTCTACTCAGAGCATCAGCAACTACATTCGCTTTACCCGGATGGTAACGAATCTCGCAGTCGTAATCACTGAGTAACTCCAACCATCGGCGTTGTCTCATGTTCAGTTCTTTCTGATCTAAAATGTGTTGTAGGCTTTTGTGATCGGTGTATACGACACACTTCGTGCCATATAAATAGTGTCTCCAAATTCTGAGTGCGAACACAACTGATCCTAACTCCAAATCGTGCGTCGTATAGTTTTTCTCATGAGTTTTCAACTGGCGAGAGGCGTATGCTATCACCTTCTCTCTTTGCATTAACACCGCTCCTAGCCCCTTATGTGAAGCGTCGCAATAAACAACAAAATCTTCATTACCTTCAGGTAAGGCCAGAATAGGTGCACTACACAACTTTTCTTTAAGGAGTTGAAAAGCTTCTTCTTTTTTTCTCCCACCAAACTTGGTGTTTTTCAGGTTAGCTTGGTTAAAGATTTGGCAATCTTTGAGAAGCGTTCAATGAATCTCTTGTAGTATCCAATGAGTCCTAAGAATTGGTGTATTTCAAGAGGAGTTGTGGGTGTCGCCCAATCCTTTATCGACTCGATCTTAGCGGGATCTACATAAATACCACAGGTCACAATTACATGACCTAGGAATTGCACAATCGATATCCAAAACTCACACCGAGAACTTTGCATACAGTTCTTCCTTCTTCAACAATTCCAAGATTAACCTAAGATGCTCCTCGTGTTCTATCACACTCTTGGAATAAATTAGGATATCGTCAATGAATACGATCACAAATTTATCCAGGTAGGTTTACACACTCGGTTCATGAGGTCCATGAACACAGCTGGTGCATTGGTTAACCCAAAAGGCATGACCTGGAACTCGTAATGTCCATAACGAGTTCTGAAGGCGGTTTTGGGAATGTCTTCTTCTCGAACTCTTAATTGATGGTATCCGGACCTTAAGTCAATTTTTGAATAAACTCTTGAACCTTGAAGTTGATCGAATAAGTCATCGATCCTCGGGAGTGGGTAACGGTTCTTAATGGTTAGTTTATTCAACTCGCGATAGTCGATGCACATCCTAAAAGTTCCGTCCTTCTTTTTGACGAATAGGACTGGTGCTCCCCATGGTGACGAGCTCGGCCTAATGAAGCCTTTTTCTGCAAGTTCTGACAACTGATTTGATAACTCCTGGAGTTCCGTTGGAGCTAATCGATAAGGTGCTCTTGCCACTGGTGCGGCACGAGGCACTAAATCGATCTGAAATTCAACCTGTCGGGTTGGCGGGAGTCCTGGCAAGTCTTCAGGAAAGACTTCAGGAAATTCTCTCACTATTGGTACATCTTCCAGACGTTTTTCTTCCTTTTCTTTTTCGTCTTTTCCGGTGACTTGTGCTAGGAAGATGTGGCATCCTTCCTCGATACACCTCAACACCTTGGTACAGGAAATGACATGCAGTCTTGAAGTGTTTCTTCTGTCACTCCTGTCTCCTTCTACTATTAGGACTTCATCCCCATAGGGTAATCGGACAAGTTTCTCATCACAAATGATGGCAACATGATATTTTGCTAACCAATCCATTCCGATGATGACATCGAAACTACCCAATTCTACTGGTATCAAGTTGATATTGAATGGGTGGTTTAACAGATTCAGGGTGCAACCTCTTATGATGGTATCTACCCTTTCTACGTTACCGTTAGCTAGTTCCACATTGTATGCATTTCCTAATGCAGTTGGGGCAATATCGAGTAGTGGACTAAATGCATTAGAAACAAAACTCCTATCGGCTCCCGTATCAAACAATATGGATGTATAACGGTTATTTATAAGGAACATACCCGTCACAACATTCGGGTCTTCCTGAGCTTCCACTTTGGTCATAGCATAGACTCTTCCTCGAGCTCCTTCGCCATTTCCCTGATTACTCGGCTGCCCAACATTTCCCTGAATCCTGCCATTCCCATGGCTTCCTGGATTTCCTCGGTTTCCTTGATTTCCTCCATTGCCTTGGTTTCTGGTCTTTCGGCATTCATTCTTATAATGCCCTTTTTCACCACAACCAAAGCAAGTTATAGCAGCTTTTGGGTCTGAGTGGTCTTTGTTTGAACCGTCGCCAATGACTTGGACTGCAGTTTACGGTCAAGTGTCCGATTTTCGGCGATTCTGACGACTTGATCAGCATCGCCTTTGTGATGCATTGTGCATCGGTTACACAATGGTGCAGTCCCTGCGTACGGTTTCCTTTCTTCAATCCCAGCTGCATATGCCCTAGTAACATTTTGTCTTTTGTTTTGATTGTTGTTGCTGTTCCCACTGTTGTTGCCACGGTACCCATTGTTGTTGTAGCTTCGGGAGTGGTCATCCCATTTCCTCTTATTGTCAACCACTTTGTCCATGGAATCCTCAATCACTTGGTCCATGAGTTTGTTGGCTACTTCGATGGTTTCGTGAAGATCAACAACCTTAGAAGTGGTGACATTGCCCTTGATAGATTGGGGCAGTCCTCCGATGTACCTCTCCAACAATCGGGTCTCAGTTTGAACCATTTCAGGGCACAACAAGGCTAGTTCTTGAAAACGCTGGTTATAAGCAGCCATATTGGTGCCTTGAACTTTGAGGTTCCAAAACTCATGCTCTAGTTTCTTGATCTCATTACGAGGACAAGATTGAAGTACCATCTCCTTGAAGCTCTCCCATGGCATGGCATAGGCAACATCGATATTAGCGATTTCGGAAAATTGTTCCACCGGTTTAAGGCGTGTCGTGAAAGTGAATGATGCGTTTAACCTTAGACTCTTCTTCACAATTGCGATTCGAACACGGTCTCGAGCTTCTCGATCCATCTAGTCAGACCGACAACTCCTTCGGTTCCACTAAAGCCTCCAGTCATGGTCTTACGAAAGTCCTGATAAGTACAAGTGCGACTGTGGTTGGGTGGTCTCGAATTTCCAACGTTAGTAGACGAGTGGTTTACTGCAGCTAAAGCGGCGTTCACTCACTCATTGACTAGTTGGTCTATCATAGCTTGATTCATGGTAGGTTGAATTGGAGTAGCCCTAACAGGAGTAGTGGCTTCAGCAGTCTGATCGCGTGTGACTCTGTTCGGAATAGCAGCGTTTGCGACTTTTGTTGCGGTAACTCTCATTGGAATAGAGCATTGGAAACTCCACCAGGATTGGTACGGGTTGATCTTCGTTTTGGCGGCATTTCAAGTAAGAAAGGGGATGAGATATAGAACCTTTTAAACAAGGTAAGTGCCAAGCAATAGTGTAGTTTTCGCAGATAGATCATATGAGCAATCTATAAAAGAAAGGACAATTGGATAGGAAAATAAGTTTGACATAGATAGAATTTCGGTTACAAGGTTCTTAAAGTACATGATGATATACTAGATGGAATACAACTGAAATACAATGGGAATACAACAGAAATACAACGGAAATACAGCTGAAGTACAAGAGTAATAACTAACACTAACTGTTATAATCCAGTTTAGTGTGATACATTGATGAGTGTCTAAATACTCATCATTTTTGTACAATATAAACGCAAAATCATCTCGAAAACACTCAAAACACATCAAAATGATCAAAATATCACAAATCGGTGTTTTATGTGTTTTAAATGCAAAATATCAAAATCGGATGAAAACATATCAAATTTGCAAAAATTGCGCTTTAGTCCCCAATTTCAAAGTTGTCAAAAAGCAGTCCACTGAGCGCATAATTTCAAAAGTAAAGTCACCAAAGGTCCTTTTAAAATCAAAAGTTGTCAAATTTAGTCCTTTGGTGAAAAATGTAAAAGTTTTGAGAAAATTACAAATTAGCCCTTGAGTTTCAAATTTGGCGAAATGACCCGGAAAATTGGAAAATGATGATTTGGTCCTGTACTTTTGAAGCTTGTCGGTATTAGTCCTTGGAACATCTTTGATGATTTGGCGTGATGGTCCTCAATTTTTCGTTACATATTAAGTCCTTGTATTAATGAAGCCTTTCAACCAATTTTGGACCATTGACACATTTGGCCCTCGTCATAATGAGTTTTGACCCCCATTTTATTAATACCTTTGCCTTGGTCAAATGGCGGTCAAACCCAAACCCACTTGCCCGCCAAAGTCATCCCTCCCAACTGCTCTCTGCAAACACCTCCACCTCAACCCCTCCTCTCCATATCACTTTCCCTGTCCCCCACTCAACACAACTACAAAAACCATTTATTGCACCCCCCCACCATTTCACTCAACCCCTACACCTGGCTAGCACTTTTGGCGCCAAAAATTCAATCCATGGTCAAAAATGCTCCAAGAGATCCAATGGCCCTAAATTGATGTGGGATTAGCTCTGAAGTCAAAGGGAAGCTGTTTGGGTATAAAGAAAGGAAGAAAGAGGAGAGAAGGGAGAGTAGAGTAGTTTTTTAGTTTTAGTTAATGTCGTTTTTATATTTTCATGTTTTCCTGTGTATGTTTAAACTTTCAAGTTATTGTTTAAGTGTTTTTAAGTGTAAGTGATCCTTTATCAATAATAAAATTCAAGTTTCCTTTCCATTCTTAGTTTATGTAAAATTTCAATTTCAAAAGATTTTCATGTTAAATTGAATGTTGTTATTAGTTATTGTTGAGTTCTCATAAGCTCTGATAAGCCCTCATATAGCTTATTGAATGCTTATATAAGCTTCTATTTAGATTATACTCTCAATCAAACCTTGGTCAACAAAAGTCAACTGGTGACTATTCTTGGTTCAGAAATGGAAAAGGGTTGTTGCAAAGGATGGATATGGGTTTAAATAAAGTAGGATAGAGTGGTTGTGTGTTTGGTGTTGGCCTGCACCAGCTGGGTTCAAGTGAGTATCTGTTTCCTTTTCAAGTTTCAAGTCAGTATTTGCAGTTTCATGCTTATCTTGTAACTGTGGTCCCATTAGTGTAAAACTTGCTCACATAGTTGTATTTAGGTATTGTAGATACAGTTTGATCATTTAAGCAAGTATGCTCAGTTGTTCTCTTATTTTAAGTTTGTATATCATTTTTAAAGGTGTGTTTGGATTTGCTAATTAAGCTGTCATAGGGGTTTGGTCGGTGGGTGAATATTGGTGTTTTATGTTTGTATAGCTCTAGTGTACTCTTTTACATCTTTAAAATGTGCTGCAACCTTTGAAAGTCAAAATTGCATCTTTTACTTCTTGACGAGTCCTTTGTTGGAAATTTTGCAAGATCAAAAGTCAGTTTTGTGTTTAGAAACCTTAAACATAGCTTTCATTAGAGTTATTTCATCAAGTAGTATCATAATCAGTCCTTAAATCCAGATTAAAACTCATTTTGGTCAAACTTCATATCTGTTTTAGAAAGTCAAATTCAGGACTGCACTGGTTTTTGCAAAACTTGCAGCATGTGCCTGATTGTTAATTGACTAGTTAGGGCTGATTTTTGGTCCATTTGTAGTTTTCCAGGTGGTCTTTAAGACCTCTTATCTGTTTTAGGTTAAAGCTTTCTGGATAAGCTTCTGCATAAGCTCAAAGGCAGGCCTAGTTGCCCTGCTCCACTGAACTCAGTGTATCTGAGATTTCCTCAGATTTTGTGCAATTCACCCAGGGCTCATTTGAGCTCACCCAAGTCTGCATTTTGGTTCATTAGTAGTCACCCAGGTCTTCTCCATGTTCCAAGTTCTATTTTCCTGTTTCTAGCTTATTTGGTTGCTTATTTGGTGGCTGCAAGTAGCAATCCCTTCACTGTTTTCTGCCTAATCTCATAAACTCAAATCTGTTGTAGATTGTATTCCAGAGGGTTTGGCTTGTTGATTCTTGTTGCTTTTGAGTTATTTTAGCTTATTATAGCTTATGTAACAGTTTAGTAGCCTTTGAATCCCATTTGCTTATTCAAGTGCTTATTCCATTAAGCACTTACACATCAGTTGCTTATTCCTTCACATAGCACCTTGTTTTTATATTTTTCCTTTATTCCTTATATCATTTTAGACTTTTCCTGAAATTTTCAGATTTTTCTAAGGTGTTTTGCTATTTTCTTGATTTAATTTAGTTTTAATCCTTTTTAATTAGCTTTAAAATCAAATAATTAAGAAAAGTCTCAAAAAATAATTTTCATTTTCTTAAGTTTAGATAAATATAAAAAGCTTAAAAAGTATTTTTCCCTATTTTTCCCCTTTTATTTGGTATTTTTAATAATTTAAATTAGTTTTAAATAGTTTTAAATTAATAATAAATACATAAAAAGTATAAAAAATATATTTTCAGTTTTAAAATTAGTTTTATCATATTTTAGATTTTTCTAAGTTTTAATTTTATTTTTCTAGTCTTATTTCATATTTTCTTTCATTTTAGAGTATTTAATAAATAGTTAAATTAGTTTTTAATTAATAATAATTACATAAATAGTTATAAAAATAATTTTCTTTTTCTATAAATTTTCTTTTATCATTAGGTTTGTAAAAATGTATTTTTCATATTTTTAGGATTTATATTGTATAAGTTTCACGTTTTATTTTGTACGTTCACGTAGTTTTTAATTTAAACGTACGTTTTAAGTTTTAAACGTTCATCACTTTAAATATAGTGATAGCGTTTATTTAATATCTTTTATCTTTTTAATTTTCTTAATTTGCATTTAAGTCGCTTTTATTTTATAACCTTTTTCAGTAGTGTAATTATTCATCCTAATCCTTTCGATCGTTATCATTAGTGATCATTCTATCGTCTGAATACGTGTTTAACACACCATTGAGTCTCCGTGGGACATAACGACCGGAATTCACTATATTCTCGATCTTCATTGTATTTGTGTCTGAACTGTTTTAAGTCTTTTAGACTTGACTGTTTCTTGTGAGATCAAATTTTAGCGCCATTCGGGAGGCTTTAGCGTGTGTTTAGCCTTTTCGGACCCATTCTTGCACATATTCCATCTTTTGTAAAAGTTTTTGTAAAGTTTTCAAAATCAAAAAATTGATTAACACTTTTCTGAAGTGTTATCAGCGCCAAAAATATTTTCATTCTTTGTTTTTTTGCATAATGTTTTCAAAAATATCAAAATATTCCTCTTTACCCTCTTACCTTTTGATTCTTCATTTCTTACCCTCGATAACCTTTGATTCTTTCTATGTCTTATCCTCACCCTCTTGGTTGTCAATGGTGTGGTGGTCCTTATAATGGTGGCAATTGCCCGGTTGTTGCATGGTGGAATCGGGAAGCGGTCCATCATAACCTAGATCCCTATTCCTACCATAACATGGTGATTCATTCCATCGGCTACCACCTTTGTGAGACTCAGTAGATTTCTTGTTGTGAGTCTTGTGGTGGTTCTCATTCCGATTCGATTGTCAATCGGGAAACACGCTTGTCTATGAGCGGTTCACGATAACAATTATGACTACAACACATACCACTCACGGCCGCATCAATTTCTTGTTGTAGTATTGTGGAGGTCCTCACTCTAGCTCGATTGTCAAGCAGGAACCCATTTCCTTGTAACGATTCGGCTCTTCATATCATGACCAACCTCTGCGATACCGGCTGATTCACTTCCTCAAAATCTTCTCCTTGATCTTTTGGATTTAGTGAAAGATTTGAAGGAATCTAAACACTCCATGATAATCCAAATGAAAATCAATGGAAGTTTTGTTAGCGAAGAGCGGGTGCTAAATTAGATTCCCAGTTGCGTTTGAAAAATCATTGGGAATCAATTGCAATAGAAAAGCGGCGATCTAGCTCTCGATTCCGTTTCATTCGATGGCGATGATGATGAAGATATCCTTGATATCCTACAATTTTATAACGGTTCATCAAGTTCATCGGTTGAAACTCCTTCCATGAAGAATCGGGAGAAAAGACTATGATGGAATTACTAGCGAAGAACAAATGTTAAGTATAAAACATATGTATGCTAGTCCTTCTAAACTCCCTCGATCATGTTGTTATCACACCCATATTCCGCTCGCTCTCTAAACATGGGGATGAGCTTTAGCACTATTCCGAGAATGGAATCGTCTAGTGTTGAGAACCTTATCCCAATCCCGAGAGAGTCACGGAAATTCGATCATATGTGATATCCCTTTTCTCTTGAGTGTTGAAATGATCATCTTGAGACTTTCTCGATCTTAGTGAAGATTGTGCTTCATATGGAGACATCGAGTACGTTGAGGCATCACTTCCACAATCGATGTCGATCCCTTCTTGAGGAGTTCTCGGTGAACTCACTCACATCAATCCACTCTTTGATTTGAAGCCGATCTGGGAGAGACCGAAAGTCTCATTGTTAATGATCGTTCACTCACTTCTTATCCCAACAAATCGAATAGAGAATGTTGATCATTTTGTTCGAAACATTCAAAGCTACTTTCACTAATCCTCTATTCGAATTCGACTGAATTCACTTCAATTCGAGAATCCACTCTTTGATACTCGGTGAGGATAGTGATGAGCCCACAATGGAACAAGAGTTCACAAATTCACATCATGTGAATGACTCTCTCATGAGGAGTTCGCGTGAACTCTCTCATATCATATCTCCGCTGGAGTATGATTGTTTGGATGGCAAAATCATGATCGGGGAGAGAATCTCAATTGCATAGTTATGACAAATCCCACCTCCCACGAGATGCCTTTCAACCCAAAGAGCTCAACCAATAAAATCGAATAAGTGCAATTGCACTTAATCCAGGAAGAAGATCTAATCATGATTGTTATCATGATTTTCTTTCTTTCTTCACCTACTCGGTGACTTCTCTCTTCTTCACTCCTTCGGGAGTGAGGACACTATCTTTGATCCCGGCATTTTCAATTATCATTTTGAGCGGTTCTCAGTATATCTCATCGGTGTGGAACTTTCGCGTGCTTGAATGTTTGTCGAACATCTTGAATGAAAGTCCGATGGAGATTGTTTCTTCCACTTTGCTTCCCCATGAACCAATGAATGCGGGGTCGAGTCAAGCTAGCGACTAGAAAATCAAAAACGATAGCACACACCATATGGGGTTTCACCCGTATTTCGTCTTCTTACCCCTTCTACCACCTAAGTGTGGGGTGATGCCCACATGTTATATATATATATATTATCTAAAAAAAAAAAAAAAAAAAAAAATCTCTTTTAAATAATGGCCGTAGTATTTCCCTTTCACGTTCTTTGTTTCGGCATAACCGGCTGTACTTTGAATATTGAGGGCAATATTCATTTCTAAGTGTGGGGAATTCTCGCGAATTTTATCATATAATTATACCAATTCCCGTTTTGGCCAAAATTTTTTGGAGTAAGTGTTTACACTTACTCATTTGTTATCGATCCGCCTTATGCAGTAAGACTAAAGGATTAGCTAATCCGAGAGCAAGCGGCTCTTGGTAAAGATATATCAAATCCGTTTATATGGCTTGCAATTTGCCCAAAATTGTATGGTTCTCAACTCACATATCCTAAAAAGTGAAGAGTTGGCTAGCCCGCAAGATTATGGCTTGTGGTAAAGGCGATGGAAAAACCATAATTGGTATTGACTCACCAAAGATAATTCGATAATTTATCTAAGAGTTGGCTAGTCCGGAAGGGTGCGGCTCGGTAAAGACTAATCAAATCCGTTTACGACTTATGATTTGCTCAAAATCATTTGGTTATCGATGTACAAGGTTCTTACTTGAATGAAACATTTGGCTACTCGAGTGATGGCTTTTGGTAAAGAGTTTAAAATCCATTATGTTTTCTCAAATCATTGCTAGGGACTAGCAATATCTCGATGTGGGGATTGATGAGTGTCTAAATACTCATCATTTTTGTACAATATAAGCGCAAAATCATCGAAAACACTCAAAACACATCAAAATGATCAAAATATCACAAATCGGTGTTTTATGTGTTTTAAATGCAAAAATATCAAAATCGGATGAAAAACATATCAAATTTGCAAAAATTGCGGTTTTAGTCCCCAATTTCAAAAGTTGTCAAAAAGCAGTCCACGAGCGCATAATTTCAAAAGTAAAGTCACCAAAGGTCCTTTTAAAATCAAAAGTTGTCAAATTTAGTCCTTTGGTGAAAAATGTAAAAAGTTTTGAGAAAATTACAAATTAGCCCTTCAAGTTTCAAATTTGGCAGAAATGACCCCTGGAAAATTGGAAAATGACAGATTTGGTCCCTGTACTTTTGAAGCTTGTCAGTATTAGTCCTTGGAACATCTTTGATGATTTGGCAGCAGTGGTCCCTCAATTTTTCAGAATTACATATTAAGTCCTTGTATTAATGAAGCCTTTCAACCAATTTTGGACCCTTGACACATTTTGGCCCCTGTCATAATGAGTTTTGACCCCCCCCCCCATTTTATTAATACACTGCCTTGGTCAAATGGCAGTCAAACCCAAACCCACTTGCCCGCCAAAAGTCATCCCTCCCAACTGCTCTCTGCAAACACCTCCACCTCAACCCCCCTCCTCTCCATATCACTTTCCCTGTCCCCCCACCTCAACACAACTACAAAAACCATTTATTGCACCCCCCACCATTTCACTCAACCCCTACACGGCTAGCACTTTTGGCGCCAAAATTCAATCCATGGTCAAAAATGCTCCAAGAGATCCAATGGCCCTAAATTGATGTGGGATTAGCTCAAGTCAGTCGAAGGGAAGGCATTTGGGTATAAAGAAAGGAAGAAAGAGGAGAGAGGAGAGTAGAGTAGTTTTTAGTTTTAGTTAATGTCGTTTTATATTTTCATGTTTTCTGTGTATGTTTAAACTTTCAAGTTATTGTTTAAGTGTTTTTAAGTGTAAGTGATCCTTTATCAATAATAAAATTCAAGTTTCCTTTCCATTCTTAGTTTATGTAAAATTTCAATTTCAAAAGATTTTCATGTTAAATTGAATGTTGTTATTAGTTATTGTTGAGTTCTCATAAGCTCTGATAAGCCCTCATATAGCTTATTGAATGCTTATATAAGCTTCTATTTAGATTATACTCTCAATCAAACCTTGGTCAACAAAAGTCAACTGGTGACTATTCTTGGTTCAGAAATGGAAAAGGGTTGTTGCAAAGGATGGATATGGGTTTAAATAAAGTAGGATAGAGTGGTTGTGTGTTTGGTGTTGGCTGCGCGGTGGGTTCAAGTGAGTGTCTGTTTCCTTTTCAAGTTTCAAGTCGGTGTTGCGGTTTCATGCTTATCTTGTAACTGTGGTCCCATTAGTGTAAAACTTGCTCACATAGTTGTATTTAGGTATTGTAGATCTGAGTTTGATCATTTAAGCAAGTATGCTCGGTTGTTCTCTTATTTTAAGTTTGTATATCATTTTTAAAGGTGTGTTTGGATTTGTAATTAAGCATCATAGGGGTTTGGTCGGTGGGTGAATATTGGTGTTTTATGTTTGTATAGCTCTAGTGTACTCTTTTACATCTTTAAAATGTGCTGCAACCTTTGAAAGTCAAAATTGCATCTTTTCTGTCTTGATGATCCATTTGTTGGAAATTTTGCAAGATCAAAAGTCATTTGTGTTTAGAAACCTTAAACATAGCTTTCATTAGAGTTATTTCATCAAGTAGTATCATTATCGGTCCTTAAATCCAGATTAAAACTCATTTTGGTCAAACTTCATATCTGTTTTAGAAAGTCAATTCGGGAATTTGCTTTGGTTTTGAAAACTTGCGGCATGTGCACGATTGTTAATTCACTAGTTAGGGCTGATTTTTGGTCCATTTGTAGTTTTCGGTGGTCTTTAAGACCTCTTATCATTTTAGGTTAAAGCTTTACGGATAAGCTTCGCATAAGCTCAAAGGCGAGCTAGTTGCCTGCTCCACTTGAACTCGGTGTATCCGAGATTTCCTCGATTTTGTGCATTCACCGGGCTCATTTGAGCTCACCCAAGTCTGCATTTTGGTTCATTAGTAGTCACCCAGGTCTTCTCCATGTTCCAAGTTCTATTTTCCTGTTTCTAGCTTATTTGGTTGCTTATTTGGTGGTGGCAAGTAGCAATCCTTCACTGCATTTCTCGCTTAATCTCATAAACTCAAATCTGTTGTAGATTGTATTCGGAGGGTTTGGCTTGTTGATTCTTGTTGCTTTTGAGTTATTTTAGCTTATTATAGCTTATGTATGTTTAGTAGCCTTTGAATCCCATTTGCTTATTCAAGTGCTTATTCCATTAAGCACTTACACATCAGTTGCTTATTCCTTCACATAGCACCTTGTTTTTATATTTTTCCTTTATTCCTTATATCATTTTAGACTTTTCCTGAAATTTTCAGATTTTTCTAAGGTGTTTTGCTATTTTTCTTGATTTAATTTAGTTTTTAATCCTTTTTAATTAGCTTTAAAATCAAATAATTAAGAAAAGTCTCAAAAAAATAATTTTTCATTTTTCTTAAGTTTAGATAAATATAAAAAGCTTAAAAAGTATTTTTCCCTATTTTTCCTCTTTTATTTGGTATTTTTAATAATTTAAATTAGTTTTAAATAGTTTTAAATTAATAATAAATACATAAAAAGTATAAAAATATATTTTCAGTTTTAAAATTAGTTTTATCATATTTTAGATTTTCTAAGTTTTAATTTTATTTTCTAGTCTTATTTCATATTTTCTTTCATTTTAGAGTATTTAATAAATAGTTAAATTAGTTTTAATTAATAATAATTACATAAATAGTTATAAAAATAATTTTCTTTTCTATAAATTTTCTTTTATCATTAGGTTTGTAAAATGTATTTTCATATTTTTAGGATTTATATTGTATAAGTTTCACGTTTTATTTTGTGCGTTCGCGTAGTTTTAATTTAAGCGTGCGTTTTAAGTTTTAAACGTTCATCACTTTAAATATAGTGATAGCGTTTATTTAATATCTTTATCTTTTAATTTTCTTAATTTACATTTAAGTCGCTTTTATTTTATAACCTTTTTCAAGTAGTGTAATTATTGATCCTAATCCTTTCGATCGTTATCATTGGTGATCATTCTATCGTCTGAATCTGTGTTTAACACACCATTGAGTCTCAGTGGGACATAACGACAGGAATTCACTATATTCTCGATCTTCATTGTATTTGTGTCTGAACTGTTTTAAGTCTTTTAGACTTGACTGTTTTGCGCAGATCATACATCATGCAATAAGATCTAAGGATGTCCACGCTCGGTACGTAGTCGCTCAATGGTAGCAACTAACTCTCGCTGCGTATCCTCCAAACTAGCGATGCGTCTCATCTGAGAGGCCAACATGGGCTCCAAACCTGTGGTCCTCTGCCACTCCTCTCTGGCGGTATCTCTAGCCATCCACTGGATGCGCTCCAGCTCCTCAAGTCGGCCATGCATCTGGGCTTGACCTCTGCCCAAGGCTCGTGCTCTGCTGTCCAACTCTCTAACATCCTCGACCTGAGCCTCAAATCTGAAACCCAGTCGAATCCTCTCGTGTCTCTCGAGCTCCATGCTCTCGAACAACACATCAGTGACTCGGTCTAAACCCTCAACACGCTGCTCGCAAGTCTGCAAGCGTACTGGATCGATTCTCTCCAACTGATCAGTATGGACCCCTAGCAAGGTCTCATGAGAATCCAACTGAATAAGCACTCTCTCAGTAAGAGTCAGCTCCTCATCATCTGAGATGGGTCCGCAGACAGTTGTGCCTCACTCGCAACTACCTCAATCGTCTCAAGTTGTCTGTGGTGGGCGTGAGCAAGGCGCTCCATGTCGATGCGAGATGGTATGAATGAAGGTGATGATGGACCGTAGCTCGGATTCGCGATATGTGGTATAGAACCGACCAAACAACTAATATCCTCCAAGCAATCTCATCACTCTCCTCACGGTCAGGCGGAGGAAAGCGACTCTGTCCTAACCCAAATGGTGCATCAATGTCCATGTCCTCGCTCGATCTCGAGCCATCACGAGCTCGTCCTAACTCCACGAATACTCGGACAATCTCGGACCAGTGTATCCATATCTGCTTTGCTGTGCTAACATATCCGGGAACACTCTCAATCGGCTTAGGCTCGTAGTTCCTCCTCAAGATCCTCTTCCGGATCTTCTTCCGGTCTTCCTCCGAGTAGGAATCGGTGGCTCTTCCGAGTCTCCGGTGAGGTGGTGACTCGGTGGATGATGGTGTCGGTGACTCAAGTAGTGGAAGGACCCATGTAGCGGCCGGGTCATCCGAGAAGCTAGTGCGAGGCATGAATGAATACCGCTCTCTATATTCGGGTACTCTCACGATCATGCGAGGTTTTCACCGCATGTCAAAAAGTTGATGGAGTGGTGGTAAGGGTCGGTATGATGGAGTAGGTACAATGACCGGTCGAGCTGCTAGAGTGGCTCGAATATACGGATCGGTGGCCAAGTGTGCAAGCTGATGGATGGTAGGTGAGTGAGCAAGTAACATGTCCTCCTGAACATCGTGAGGGAAGGCTGGTGAAGGCATGGTCTGTGACAAGACGGTGAAGGCATGGTCTGGTGAAGCTGGTAAGTATGTGGAAAAATATACTCATGATGAATATGAAACAGTGCATAAGTAAATAGGAAATAAAACATGCAATCCTATTTAAATGAACTCTTAAGTAAAATGGCAAGTAAGGCAAGCGGAAACTGGCGGTCGTAGTATGATGTTTTTGTAAAAAGTAGTTATAGTTTAAGGTTTATATGTACCTAGTTCTCTACAACTTAGGCTCTGATGCCAATCTGTAACACCCCCAATTTTTGGTGTAGCGGAAGCATACGTGTTATTGGGAGCGTTACGAAATTGGTAAATCATAACACAAGTAATAAAGAACGGAATACATACTCCGTTTAATTTCATAAAATATTTTAAAACATTTTCTTACAACATTGTTTAGATAAATGGGCACATCCCATAATTTTAGTGGTCCCAATATAAAAACATTGTTTTTGTGTAAAGACACTTCTTTAGAAATTACTACGACCATTTATCCGCCTCTTGCCTTGCAACCATGATCACAACTAAGCACCTGAGAAAAATATGCTAAAAAGGTCAGCTAAAAGCTGGTGAGTTCATAGGTTTAAGTTAAAATAGTAAGTTTGGACCATAAGCAGAGTCATATAATCATTACAACGAATATAATGATATATGGATGAATGTCTATTACGTTAGCTCTAAGTTCATGCAACCGATACTACGACAGTTTCTGTATCCTAAAAGATGTCATACAATATAGGGGCCCATAGCGAGTGTCTTGTCCCTCAACACTCGGTTCCGACATGGTATACGTTTCGCCTTGGCCTAAGCATGGCCAACCGAACGGAGAAGTCACCCTCAATAGATCTATTTATAACATTCGCGTTTCCCAATGGGGAATTGACGGTTCATGAAAAAGGGCATTCTCTAGGGACATAAGGGCTTAGGCTAAACCACGTAATAGTAATCATGTAATAGTTTAGGTCCACAAAAGGTTTTGCATATTTCTCACCCAAAATGTATAAAACAGTTTATCAAGTAAAGAGGGCTATGAAAACTCACCTTAGCAAAAGTGCAATCCAAAAGTGGGATCTAGTGATTGTTGTAAAGCGGCACCGACACGCGACCTAGATAAGGAGGGCAATGTTTTAGTTCGTTGTTTAAGTATCGCTTACTCAAAATAGTTTAATTGTATTGAAACAAAACTTTAGTATGTAAAATTTATTAAAATGATTTTAATAGTAAGTATACGAAGTATATATACTTTTCGCGTTGACATTATTACGATGTTATAATCCAAGAGTTGGTTTGAAAACATTTACATTATTCTTTTAGTAAGTATATAATGTGTATATACTTATTTAAGTTGACACAAAATGGTATTGTCAAAATTATATATATTTAATTGATTTATTTTCTAATTGTATTTAGAAAAAATATTTAAGTTAAATTTGAAGACTTTCAAATTCAATATATGATAAAATAATATAGTGGTCTTTAGTTCTTTATCAAAACTTGTTCTTAATATATAAAGTTCTAAACGGGAAGTTTACTTGGCATACATTTGTTTACACATTGATGTTAAATTTTGACGTAAACATTATTAAGTGAATCATGTTTTAAAGCACTCGTTGTCGCATAAAATAAACTTTGCACTTGTTTACTTGTTAAGCTCGTATATGTATGTTTTTAAGCAGGAGGTTTCGGATACGTGGTAAATGAGTTTAGTTTTATAGTCGACTATAAACCAAGCGCCTCGGGTTTTATTTTATGACTCAATTTAATTGTTCAGCTGAAAAACTCATGTTGAGCGTATGGGCTGTGGCCCGATAGAAAATGATACATTGGACCCTAGCTTGACATGGTATACAATGAGAAATGGGTTTGTTCAAATAATAAGGTGGGGAATATATTTTTGTTTTGTTGGGACGTTTAAGTTGGGCTGCGGCCCAAGTAATACAGGAAGAAAATTTTCCTTTGTTACAAGTTTTGGTAGTAAAAGTATACTATCAAATTTTGAGTACCAGGGCACTAGTTTTGACACTAGGAAGGTAACTAAACACTTTTTCGGAGTGACTCAAACGTGGCTTGTCTCGATTGTGATTTGGCTAACTTCGTTAACTAGGAAAATGTGAGCAAAATTGTAATGATACCATGCATTAGTTGGGTACTACCTCAACTTGGTCTCATCTTGTCAACTATTTTACTCTTACGGAACTTGACAAGTATAAACTACTCGAAATGTTTATTGGCAAAGAGTACACTCGACATGAATTCCTCCCTAGATATACATGACAATTTAGACACAATGTTTACAACTAAAATTCGAGTCCTAAAACTCTAAGGTAACACGTTTGTTTCTTATGTTTAGGCGAGGCTATGACATGGTTTGACTCATTTACATGACTCGATCATTGGCGGAGAAAAGAATGTAGATGTCAGCTTGTGATCCTAGAACACTTGACTCATCTATATCATCTTGTTTCATACTCTCTACCTAAACTCAATATATCGTTTCCAAGTCAATTCTCATGACTCACAAGATTTTCCAGATTTGATACCATTTGACCTTAGTAGGTTTTACAAACTTATCTCATTTATTTCTCATTCTCGACAGTAACCAGATCGACCCAAATTGGTAAGTGACATCTTGAGACTAAGGCAACTTAGGTTGTTTATCAACATAAAGATTTTAATCATTAAGTACTCTAGTTCTTAGTATACTCGCAAAGTTAAACTCTCGTTTTCTTGGTTTCATGAGCTCGACAGAATCAACACAAGAGGACCCAACAACAAACAATTTTTTTTTATATGACTTAACTTTTCCAACCTCTTGGTTTCGTGAACACGACGGAAAAAAAAAAAAAAAAAAAAAAAAAAAAACAAGACATCTTTAAGTTCAACATAACAACAAGGAAGAATGAGATTAACATGACAAAGTCTATAACGAATTTTGATACAAATCACTAAACTTGACATTATATTAACAACACATAAAGCATTACAACAAAGGAAGAATTTATAACCTCAACTCGAGAGTGATGGGTGAAGGAGCGAAGGTTGTTTCGTGGATTCAACCAAACGACTCTTGATTTAGCTCCAAAACACTCCCAATTGCAAAACCCCAAATCAATTTTTGAAAACCCTAAGTTTCACAAACCCTAGTTTTTGGTAAAATTGATGAGGAACTGAGTTTGGGGCGTTTGCATCTCTACTAGAGATAAAGGAAGTATCTTGGGAAGGAGCTTGACCATCTCTCTCTTCTTTGTGTTTTGGATTGAAGCCGAATTTAGTTAACTTCAAAATCCTAGAATATCTTGGACTTTGGCTCAAGGTAGATACAATGGAAGATATGTTTCTCTTGGATGATTTTATCTTGATTCTTCTTGGATTCATACGAATAGTAGCAGGCGCCTCAAAGGAATGGATTTGTAGGACAAGATAATACATGGTTTTGGTGAGGGAAGATGGAGAATAATGAAAAGGAGTATGTTGGTTTACTTGTTTGGGAGATTCGACCTATAAGGGCCACAGGTCTAGATGTTGAAGATGAAGATTTGATATCTTCATTCTCTGCTTTTTGTTTTGTCGTGTATGGGAAGAGAAGACAAAGGGTGTATATCTCAAAGTTTTATAAAAGGTTTTCTTTTAAAAGTGATACAAATAAATGTGTGTGTGTATATGTAATTTATACTTATGATTTATTTGTGTACATGTATGTACTTGTGTTACAATTATATTTTAATTGTGTTTGAGTCTTATAAGAAGTCTTTATTTAAGTGCAAGCGTGTTAAATATATTGTGTCCCGCGATATTAAATTGTGACCGAAGTATCATTGTTTGATAATTTTTATAACGTAATATATTATAGTTACGCATCGGAGATATTATTATTTTTGTAATATTTTTCATTACGAAAGTTTGTCATTTGTTTTATCAAGCCCTTATCATAGTGTCGGTACGCGTGCAGTGTCGGTCACTGGGGAAAACGAGATAACCTCTCGTCTTACAATTTAATCATAAGACAAAATGAAATGAAATATTCATAAAATGATATGAATGCAAATGCGATGCAATAGTCTACTGTGTGCGAGTTAACTACTCAAATGATCAGGCAAAGCTTATGCATGCTTAATGACTTATGCTTAGTAATAATAAATTACTAATTATTAGTTAAATTTTAGTGAAAATTTACCGTGTATCACATATACACATCATAGTATTGCAAGACTTCACAAAAAAACTTATGGAGGGGTATACTTAAGTTTGACTGAGTGAAAGAGTGGGTATACAAACCTACATAACCCTTTGGGGAATCAAAGATGGATTGGTTTCTTGTAGGAAGCATTATCTTATATTCTTTGGGAATGGGATAATTATTTAAAAACTCAGTTAAATCTTCTCCAGACAAAGTACACTTTTTGATCCTAAATGATACGCTTTGCGCCCATGATGGAAGGTAAAAACCAATAATTAATTAGAAAAGACGAAAGTTAATTACCTTTGTTTAATCAAAACGCTTGACAGATGAGTTATATGTGTGAAAGTAGAAAATGGGGCAGAGAGTAAAATCTTTTAGGGTTTCAAGTGAACTTCATACGGATTTCGAGTGAACTTGAAAATTTGAAATGACATTTGAGAATACCGATAATAATGGCGTCATGCTCCTTTTATTGTTATCCTATCCCAATGCAAATAGTAGAATTAGGTAGCTCTTGTACTTATTACGCGCATTTAATGCTAAATATAACTTAAGCACTTATCTATTGCCTATTAATATGATGGAGGATAGTCGCATAAATTTCGATTGGGGGGCTTGACGACGTACCCTCCGAACAGTTCAAAGACCACCTCTTCGAATTCTCTCGAATACTATACATTCGAAAGACTAAGTCAACTCTTTAAATTCTATTGGCGTCAAACCATTCACGAACAATGGTTACTAGTTGGAATTCGACAGTCGAAGCCTCATACTTTCCGTGGTACGTCCTTTGAAGATGACTAACATAGATAAAGCTTGACTTGGTCTTCCCCCCAATTTCACTTGTAACCCCCCAACCCGACAAGGGTCCGAATGTCACATTATGGAGTCATATCAGAACATACTAATAAAAATGCAAGCAGAAGTCTTATCAAATAATGTACCAAGTCATATAAACGAATGACTTACAAAGGAAAAAAAATACATAATCCAACATGTCTAAAAGATACGAAATATCAAAACAAATGTTCTTCCAAATGAGTCCAAACTAATAAGGGAAACTAGGGTCGGTTCACTCAAAAGCTCCTAATCTCAGCCCATCAAAGCCCAACATCCCATTTGGTACCTGCCGTATGGAAAAGAAATGCGGCTAAGCTTAAAAAGCCTAGTGAACAGATATAACAAAACAAAAGCTAAACATAATCAAAATTCAAAAATGAATCAAAGGAGGTTGATAACAAAATCGTAACGAATGAGAACAATGAGTCTATGAGTCAATGAGGAACCTGCAGAACACAATATTAACAGATATCCAGAAGGAACAGAAATCAAAAGACCAAAGTAAAGCAAAGCAGCGAATCATTTAACAAATATAAGCTCATATCAATAACCAAACCTACAAGTATCGAAACATAATCATATAGGAGTTGATGAAAAATATCAAAATCAAACAAGCAACCAAACAATGTATAAGCATATCAGTCAGCGGATCAACTAAACATGAATATGGCAAACAAACAAATCAGATAATCAGATATACCTAAGCTAAGCAGAATTCTATAATCAGGCGAAATCAACTGAATAGAATGTAAGCATGGGAATCACACAAGTCAGAAAATCAACAATTAATAAACACAATGAATATCATAACAAGCTGAGACACAAATAGAGTATAAGCATGTCAGTCACAAGTATAGGTAGAAAATACTGAGCGAACATCATAACTAAATGAAGTAGCTGAACAAGAATACAGCATGGCAAACTAAACAAATCAACTAGACTGATAACATAAGTTGTACCATATTCCTTCATCAACCAGTAACATGAACAAAAGTGTAAACATGGCGGATCAACAAGTCAGGTAAACATTAATTACTATGCTAAACCGATAACATAAGTATCAGAAAATATCAGACAACAGTACAAACATGGAAATCACAAATAGCAGGTAGATTACTAAATGATAGTCATAGCCCTCGACATAAATGAATGAAGTATAACACGATAAACGGTTAAATCAAATGATTACATACTAGCATGGCAACCAGACGAATCAAATATCACATAATAGCATGGTAAGCGGATAATCATATATTAGCATGGTAACAGATGAATCAGGTAACCACACACTAACATAGTAGACAGAGAAATCATGTAATCATAATCAACATGGTAAACAGATGGACCAAATAATCATATAATAGCATATTCAACACTTGAATCCAATAATCATATAATAGCTCGGTAAACGGGTGAAGTGGTAATTTGAAGTATAAGCTTGACAACCAACCGAAATAGAGTGAAAGCATAGTAAATCAAATGAACTGAAGACTGAGAATAATAACCAACTGAACTGAAGCATGAGTTCGATAATCAAACGAATCACATAAGAATACTGAGTGAATAAGTAGTCGACCGAATGACTGAATAGGCATAGTAACGAATGAATCAGAATATCAGATAGTCACATAATAACCAAAATCAGAATGTTGCCACGAGCAACTAATACTAAAGGAGATACTCCAATAGCCAAATCTAACAAATCACATATCATAACCCATATCTCGCCAAATCATATCAAATCCACAAATCATAAGCGACAGGAGGAGACCTCTCAAGTACCAAATGGAGTAGCTAGCTCCCAAATGTGAGGGGGTGTATTGCACACACGCACCACATCACCAAAACTGAACTGAGTACCTAGGATGCATCCATACGCTCCCTGCAAAACAAAACAAATATACATATGCCAGTACAAGACTGTACATACGTATTCATAATGGCCAAGTGTACACATATCATAATCATATCAAAAGGGAACGCCGAGGACTAATCACACCGCCCCAAATAGTGTCATGCCATTGGTGCATTAATGACATGGCCATGGTACCTCCATGGCTAGTTAGCTCGGTCAACCAAACACAACAAATCATATCATATCAAACTGATCATATAATGGAATCATATCAATAAGGGATCTCAAACGGGAATAACTAATCGAATATCAAATCAGAGGATCATACCAAAACGAATCATATCAAAAGGATCATATCAAATCAAAGCAAGGAGAATATGAATCGAATATCAAAATGGACAAGAGTCATGAGAGAAAAGAAATGTCATTACTAAAATGACGGAATATCTGTACCTCAAATGTGTGTGCGTAAGAGTAAGGCCCACAAGCAAATCTCAACGTTCCCGCTTCACTAAATCTACATTAGGACATATCATAAATCACATATGTGTTCCGTTTATAAATCATGTTTAACTTATCTCCCATTTATACTTAGTTTCAAGTTCATAAATTTTTGTCTTTTAGTATTTCAAATCTGTACCAGACTTTAGCGATTTTTATAAAATACTTACTTAGCTCAAATAAAATCAAGGAAATTCCAGGGGTTCCCATATGAGTTAAGAGACTCTCCAAAAATTGGGAAATTTTATTTCCAGGTCAAATAGCCTATGGAAAATCATAAGTCCAGACCTGTCCACAAAGTGTTCAGGATATACACCTCAAAAGTTTACGCTTATTAGACCTGTTTAGACACCTTGGAAAAATTCCCAAAATTCCCAGAAAATCGTTTATATCCTAAATATGACTCATGTAAAAGGAGAGCTCCTAATTACTTATGGTTTGAAAATGAAAAATCAAACAATCCAACTGAATTTCAGACCCGTTTTCTCAGCTTTGATACTTGATCTTGTAAAATTCAAAAATACGACTTAGACAACTCCAAATTCGACCAAACCACTTGGAAAACCTAACTAAGACATAAAATAAGATTTTCCAATAAAAACCCAGAATATTGCACTTAAAAAATTCGATCTATAACACACACAAATTCGATTATAATTTAGGAGTAACTATGCAATGCTTGGACTAATCGACTCATATGATGTTTGGTGTTAAGTCATAAACCCGCATGTATAATGAGTATGCACTTATAATGATATGATGAGATGCTATGATGATGTAGTTATAGTCTAGGGTCAATGATGCAACCTAGTTCTCTATAACCGATTCTCTGATACCAATCTGTCACACCCCCAAATTACATGTTTTGCAGCGGAATGGAATTCCTTGGGGAGGACTGTCATAGCATCAAAGTTACAGTTATATCGAACGACCTAAAGTGTCGTTTGGAAAACACATCGTTTGATTTATTAAAACAATCAAAGTTTACAAAGTATAGGTCCCAAATGAACATCAATATGTACGGAAATAAATTTGATACAAGCCAAACGATGTTTTTAAAGTTCATAAAACCCCAGGTGAGACGCGTCGTCACCGCGACTCTATGATGTGTCCATATGCATGCCATGAAGTGAATGCCTTAGATACCTGAGATAAAACATGCTAAAAAGTGTCAACACAAAGGTTGAGTGAGTTCATAGAGTTTATGTTGAAATGAAAAACCTTTCAAAATCGTTTATGCAACAAAGGCATTGTAAATCCACTCAGTTCCAAGTTCCGCCCATACAAAACTTGCAACCTGTGTGTTCACAACCCACTGCCAAAATGTGTATAGTTTATGTTCAAGCACATGATGTCAAATGAATTCACAATAGTACCTAACTCGACGTAGAACAATAGCACATAATCAATAGCACATGACTCAATATATCGAGTCAATCGATTTAGAACATTATCTGACGTAGAACTATAGCACATAATCAATAGCACCTGACTCAATGTATCAGTAGTCAACTGATTTAGAACATTATACGACGTAGAACTATAGCACATAAACAAGAACAATTGATATAGTACAACATTCGGTTTGGAAACGATGGTGATCATGATAGAATTTATCCTTAAAAATCTAAAGTACTTGTGAAAAATAGTTAAGCATGTATCTCCCCCAAAATAGTACAAAACAATTGAAAATGGGGCTATGAAAACTCACCTGATGCAATGTTTATGATGATATAATGGCAAAAGTGGATACACTGAAATGAGGCGCAACCTCTAACCGTGACCTATTATGAATGATATGTTCTACAATAAGTTATGATGTAATGTTATGCATGCAATTCGTATGATATTTATACCACTTGTACATTTGAAAATATATTTAACGTCGAAATGTATGTTTATGACATCTAGTCATGTTATAAAATACTTTACAAGTATTTACGTTGAAACAACGTCCTACAATAGTCATTTAGTGATTTATCAAGAATTTATAGCTTTTCATCGCAAAATAATATAATTTGACAATTCATGAAAGTGACTAAATGGCCTCGAAAAGCTAGTCGTAGAATAGTGAGTATCGAGTGTTAGGAAACAAACTCAACGGTTTTGGAAAGCTTGTAGCATTATCTAAAAGTTTTAGCTTTTAAGTTTTTATCATAGAGGTCTCGATCATGCAGAAAAACATAGGTAAAGTAGGGTACTTGTATCCAAAATACTGTTAAAGGGTGGTTTTCGGCAAAGTTTAAGTGACCGTAATTTATTCGTTACAACTCCGCTTGACGAACGGTTGGACATTTTGGAAAATATGTTAGGCGAACTTACTTTTAATAGAAGACATCATGTTATAAAAAGTACTACATCAATGTTAAAAACGACCCTCAACATGGTCATTTGTGGCCGTAATGTTTGTCTAATAGAAATATATTAGTTTTGCTTATATAATATAGTTACGGTAACTTTATTTAAACGCGTGTAATTTAATCGTTACAAGTCCGTTTTCTACGTTTTATATGTCCTTAGCTTCGTATTAAAGTATACTAATATATTTTTGATAAGTCGACACATTTAATAACGCTTAAGACCCATTTTTGACTCGTAAAAAGTTAAAACAATATGCTGAATTTTCTGAATTTTATAGTTTTCGTCGTCAAACTTGAAAATATCATAACTTCTTCGTTATAACTCCGTTTTAACCCATTCAAGCGGCCACGTTTTCGTTTTAAAGTATATTTTCTAAATATCTAGTCCAAAAATTTTTACTCACTGTCGAAAATTCCAGATTTCAAAAATATGGACAGACCCTTAAGTAAACTTGTCGTAATGAGTTTTTCTCGCGCCAAACCTATTCCAACCAATTCAAAACAACTCCGAAGTTATTCTAATCTTACCATACACCTTCTTAGGGTGTCATGGGTTCCTAGACATCACTAAAAGTGATATGTTTCAAGGAGTAATTATAGGATGAAATATATATATAGAACACTTAAAAACATTAAAAAGTGGTATAAACATTAATATGACTTGCATGCTTTTCTTAAATATGATGAAATGAACACAAAATAATTATGAAAGATGAACATGAATATGAGATGCTTACTAGTAACTTGATGAGGTGAAGTGAACAAAGGTTAATCCTAAACACCCTAGGTTTTTATTTCAAAACCTTGTTTAAGAGTATGCTAGAGTTGTATAAATAACTTGACTTGAAAAAATATGAACTCTTTGTCTTGGTCTTGCTATGGCCGGTTACATGGATGAAGGAAATGAGAGAGTTGTTTTTTTTTTATTACACCTTAGGATAATGTATGTATGTGTAGTAGCTAATATAAAATAATGTAAATATCCTTTTAGGTAGATATTTTGCACTCCAAATGTAGTGTGTCACCCTTTGTGTCGACATACACAAGGAAATAAAAAGACTTGATGTATTTTTGTATTATTTAATGTATAAGTATTAGTAATGTGTAGTTATTTAAGGATAGTTGGTAACTTGTGTACATATTTAAGCATTTAGGGTAGCGTTAGCTAAAAATAAATTTTAACGGAACAAAATAGATTGTATCAAAGTCATAAAAATTATAAAAATACATTTCTTACAAAAATTTTGTGAAATAATAATTATCGAGTAGTATTTACGAAAACCGTCGTAATTATATAAATATAACAATTTATATACAAAATAAATTTAAAACACCGGGTAAACTAATAATATTATTTTTATAATCTTAATATGAGTATAAAAATATATCGGGATAGTTTTTGGAAGTGTCGGATCAAATGTTCAAATAATGTTTACGCGATAGCGTTTATTTATAAGAAAATAAACGTTTAATGTAAAATGCAAAACCCATGCATAAATTGATATGAAATGATGTTACTAATGATGTGTAGACTAAATCTAGTCTATATGAAATGTCCTGAAATTACGAGTTGTCACATTCGCCCACCCAAAAAGGAATTCATCCCGAATTCAGCCTCGTGTTGGTCTCTCGGTTTAGGGTTTGATGAGGCAAGCCTTCCATTCTCGAGCAAAACCCTCAAAAGACTTTTAGGTAACCGATTTTACTTAATCTCACAACTCATCAAACAAGAACTCTCATGAGATTAGGCTAAATCGGTTTGAGTAACGGGTCTTTTGAAAATTTGGCTCGATCATAGAATTGCTTACATATAAGACTACTACTCCTTCATTGCATGATTCTTCCCGAATTAGACATAGGTGATCGGGCTATGTATAATTTAGGAGTAACTATGCAATGCTTGGACTAATCGACTCATATGATGTTTGGTGTTAAGTCATAAACCCGCATGTATAATGAGTATGCACTTATAATGATATGATGAGATGCTATGATGATGTAGTTATAGTCTAGGGTCAATGATGCAACCTAGTTCTCTATAACCGATTCTCTGATACCAATCTGTCACACCCCCAAATTACCTGTTTTGTAGCGGAATGGAATTCCTTGGGGAGGACTGTCATAGCATCAAAGTTACAGTTATATCGAACGACCTAAAGTGTCGTTTGGAAAACACATCGTTTGATTTATTAAAACAATCAGAGTTTACAAAGTATAGGTCCCAAATGAACATCAATATGTACGGAAATAAATTTGATACAAGCCAAACGATGTTTTTAAAGTTCATAAAACCCCAGGTGAGACGCGTCGTCACCGCGACTCTATGATGTGTCCATATGCATGCCATGAAGTGAATGCCTTAGATACCTGAGATAAAACATGCTAAAAAGTGTCAACACAAAGTTTGAGTGAGTTCATAGAGTTTATGTTGAAATGAAAAACCTTTCAAAATCGTTTATGCAACAAAGGCATTGTAATCCACTCGCCCAAGTTCCGCCCATACAAAACTTGCAACCCGTGTGTTCACAACCCACCGCCAAAATGTGTATAGTTTATGTTCAAGCACATGATGTCAAATGAATTCACAATAGTACCTAACTCGACGAGAACAATAGCACATAATCAATAGCACATGACTCAATATATCGGTAGTCAATCGATTTAGAACATTATCTGACGTAGAACTATAGCACATAATCAATAGCACTGACTCAATGTATCGATGAGTCAACCGATTTAGAACATTATCTGACGAGAACTATAGCACATAAACAAGAACAATTGATATAGTACAATATTCGGTTTTGAAACGATGGTGATCATGATAGAATTTATCCTTAAAAATCTAAAGTACTTGTGAAAAATAGTTAAGCATGTATCTCCCCCAAAATAGTACAAAACAATTGAAAATGGGGCTATGAAAACTCACCTGATGCAATGTTTATGATGATATAATGGCAAAAGTGGATACACTGAAATGAGGCGCAACCTCTAACCGTGACCTATTATGAATGATATGTTCTACAATAAGTTATGATGTAATGTTATGCATGCAATTCGTATGATATCTATACCACTTGTACATTTGAAAATAATGTTTAACGTCGAAATGTATGTTTATGACATCTAGTCATGTTATAAAATACTTTACAAGTATTTACGTTGAAACAACGTCCTACGATAGTCATTTAGTGATTTATCAAGAATTTATAGCTTTTCATCGCAAAATAATATAATTTGACAATTCATGAAAGTGACTAAATGGCCTCGAAAAGCTAGTCGTAGAATAGTGAGTATCGAGTGTTAGGAAACAAACTCAACGGTTTTGGAAAGCTTGTAGCATTATCTAAAAGTTTTAGCTTTTAAGTTTTTATCATAGAGGTCTCGATCATGCAGAAAAACATAGGTAAAGTAGGGTACTTGTATCCAAAATACTGTTTAAGGGTGGTTTTCGGCAAAGTTTAAGTGACCGTAATTTATTCGTTACAACTCCGCTTGACGAACGGTTGGACATTTTGGAAAATATGTTAGGCGAACTTACTTTTACTAGAAGACATCATGTTATAAAAAGTACTACATCAATGTTAAAAACGACCCTCAACATGGTCATTTGTGGCCGTAATGTTTGTCTAATAGAAATATATTAGTTTTGCTTATATAATATAGTTACGGTAACTTTATTTAAACGCGTGTAATTTAATCGTTACAAGTCCGTTTTCTACGTTTTATATGTCCTTAGCTTCGTATTAAGGTATACTAATATATTTTTGATAAGTCGACACATTTATAACGCTTAAGACCCATTTTTGACTCGTAAAAAGTTAAAACAATATGCTGAATTTTCTGAATTTTATAGTTTTCGTCGTCAAACTTGAAAATATCATAACTTCTTCGTTATAACTCCGTTTTAACCCATTCAAGCGGCCACCTTTTCGTTTTAAAGTATATTTTCTAAATATCTAGTCCAAAAATTTTTACTCACTGTCGAAAATTCCAGATTTCAAAAATATGGACAGACCCTTAAGTAAACTTGTCGAAATGAGTTTTTATCGCGCCAAACCTATTCCAACCAATTCAAAACAACTCCGAACCTATTCTAATCCTACCATACACCTTCTTAGGGTGTCATGGGTTCCTAGACATCACTAAAAGTGATATGTTTCAAGGAGTAATTATAGGATGAAATATATATATATATATACTTAAAAACATTAAAAAGTGGTATAAACATCAATATGACTTGCATGCTTTTCTTAAATATGATGAAATGAACACAAAATAATTATGAAAGATGAACATGAATATGAGATGCTTACTAGTAACTTGATGAGGTGAAGTGAACAAAGGTTAATCCTAAACACCCTAGGTTTTTATTTCAAAACCTTGTTTAAGAGTATGCTAGAGTTGTGTAAATAACTTGACTTGAAAAAATATGAACTCTTTGTCTTGGTCTTGCTATGGCCGGTTACATGGATGAAGGAAATGAGAGAGTTGTTTTTTTTTATTACACCTTAGGATAATGTATGTATGTGTAGTAGCTAATATAAAATAATGTAAATATCCTTTTAGGTAGATATTTTGCACTCCAAATGTAGTGTGTCACCCTTTGTGTCGACATACACAAGGAAATAAAAGACTTGATGTATTTTGTATTATTTAATGTATAAGTATTAGTAATGTGTAATTATTTAAGGATAGTTGGTAACGTGTATTTAAGCATTTAAGCGTTTAGGGTAATAAATTTTAACGGAACAAAATAGATTGTATCAAAGTCATAAAAATTATAAAAATACATTTCTTACAAAAATTTTGTGAAATAATAATTATCGAGTAGTATTTACGAAAACCGTCGTAATTATATAAATATAACAATTTATATACAAAATAAATTTAAAACACCGGGTAAACTAATAATATTATTTTTATAATCTTAATATGAGTATAAAAATATATCGGGATAATTTTTGGAAGTGTCGGATCAAATGTTCAAATAATGTTTACGCGATAGCGTTTATTTATAAGAAAATAACGTTTAATGTAAAATGCAAAACCCATGCATAAATTGATATGAAATGATGTTACTAATGATGTGTAGACTAAATCTAGTATAAAGAAAATATGAACATTAAATTAGGTAAAAACGAGGATAAATTGTAATTTGCAATGGAAGTTTGTTATATAGACCCAACCCTTCATAAAATTTTATACTTTTATAGCTTATTAAAACCCCATATAAACTCATAAATCCATACATATAAGCTTAGGCTACTCCCAGCGCAGGTAGCGTGAGAGGTTGGGAAGGAGGTTCACGCAGCAAAAACCGATGGGAGGGTGGCGTGAGTGATTGGGAAGGAAGATGGAAGGAAGTGCAAAAGTGAAATCTTCATCTTTCGGGGGACATTGTGTCAGTTAGGTTTTTATTATTTGGTTTGTGAGTGTGTGTAGGGTATTTAGTGAGGTATGTTTTTATAAATTTGGATATTTTTAATAAATAAAAAAAATGTGTTAAAAAGTGAAGTGATGTAAGATGGTTGAGAACGAAAAGTGATATGGTGATAAAAGAGAAGAAGCCGACGGTGTAAGATGAATTGATTAATAGCCGTGTAAGGCTAATAGCGTGATACTCCGTATAAGATTAAAAAAACAGCCACTAAGCAGTATTTGTAAAGAGAAGAAGAAGAATAATAAAAGGGAAGTTGAAAAGGAAAGTTGAAGAAGACTTGGTCTTTGTCCAATAAAATCAACCTTCCCAACACCCAAGTTTATCTGATCATCCCTGGCTGGTATTTTTTTATCATCTGATTTAATTCATAATATATTTGATTGATTGTGTTAGTTTCAATATTATGATATACAACTAAATGAAATGGGTTAATGATGTAGCGATGGAGGAGGGAAACAAGCATTTGATATCAGCTGCGGCTTTTGTTGCGAGTGGAACTCAGGATGCTTGTGATGATGCTTGTAGCATATGTCTTGAACCATTTTCTCATACTGATCCTCCCACGGTGGCTGATTGCATTTCATATACTATTATTTTCCTTTCTTTTTTTAATTTGTAATTAAATTATTCCCTCTGCAGGTTACAGGTTGCACGCACGAATTTCATCTCCAATGCATTCTTGAATGGTTTGTTTTCCACTTTACGTTTTAATTGTATGTTGAAAGACATTGAAACATTTGTGTAGGTCATTTTAGTGAATTTACATCCCCTTTTCCACATGGTTATCCACTTACTAATCTTTAACCCTCACATATTTGTGTTTCACGTGATTATTTACAAGCGAGTCCTGAATTTTTACTACAACAATAGAATGGAGCTCATCGTTGGTGCTAGACTACCACTAGGTTTTTAGTAATTAAAGAGCAGACATACCAACATCTATTGTTAACCTACTACTGCCTAGAATCTAAATCGTTAAATTCTTGCTGACATAAATCTGTTTAAATTTCTTTTTTAAAAGGCTATCCCACCTCCATATAAAATAAAGCACTTACTTTCTTAATGTTTGGAGTGTTATGCGAGCAGGTCCACTAAGATAATTTGTGTAACTTGTACAGATGCATGCCAGAAAAACTAGCCACTCTCATTGTAGAAAATCACAACTTGTATTGCAAGAATGTTGTCTGGTGATTAGTTGTGTGTTACCACTTTACGGTACAAAAATCTTTTTCATCACTCCAACTAATAGTAGAGGTAGTACCGAAAGACCTTACATACCTTTCCGACTTTCCGTGTAATCAATGTATTTGAAACATCATGATGGTTGGGGAGAGAAGGATCATGGCTCGTGTATGTGGCTGATCGGCCTTATCCTAGCTATGTTAGGAGTTGAAAAGGGGAATTTTACTTTTAGTAGATTTTATCATCATATTTGTCTGCATGTACATTTTACTTTATTTATAACTTTATTATCATCTTCTAAGGTTGGATATCGGCGAGGGATAGAGGCTTTGTTGGATCAGGAATAGCTTTTATAGAGATTTTTTATAGTTATTGATTACGCAGTTGATTTGTTGGTCATAAAAAACTTTTATAGCAAATTTTGAAGACTTCGAGTCCTTTCATATAAAGAGTGACAACCATCGAGTTAAAAGTCACGGCAACTTAAAAGCATCGAGTAGTAAACCATATGGGGGCATGTATTACAGGTCAATTTAACTAGTCAGCTTCTCATCAGAAGGTTATCTATAACTTGTAGTCTTGTACTATTAAGGGGAATGTTATTTATTACTCCTTCTGCTGAAAATTGTTCATGCTTTCTATTCAGCAATAACTATGTCCTCGTCTAGTTCAAATGATAAATATAGATTGAATGAAAGCTTTAATGTATTAATTGTTATACTTAGAAGTTAAAGTAGATAGTAAAGATGAATGATGAAGATAGTTGATTTTGGATGGTATTAGAAGGATGACAGAGAGAGTGAGAAGAGAAAATAATGGTCAAAGATGAGAGACATATTGCCATCTCTATACACAAAAATGATAATATAGTTTACAACTGTAATGATGCTGGATTATGTAAAAATATATTTATAGCATCGAGCATTGGAAATTGAAGGAAAAGTTTGCTGAATGTTGTATTTGTTTATTTTTTAACATTTTTCCTAAAGACAAGGTGTCTTTTTGCATGCTAGTTATCCTTTTATACTAGTATCTTTTAACATTTTTGCAAAAAAAATTTAACCCTTATGTTTGTCTTCTGCCACAGAAGTTCTTTTCATATCTTTCTTTGTTGCATCAACTTTGTTAGGGAGAACATAAATTCTGTAGTAGCCTTTTTTAAACCAATGTTTCCCTCCAATTAAGGGCTTTTGACTAACAAGAATGGATAAGGAACTCCCTTGGAGACTGATTTGGAAATTAGGGACTGCAAAAATATTTATATGCTGGGTCTATGAGGTGTGTGTGTGTATTGCAAATTGATAAATAGTTGAGGGACAAAGTGGATAAACATCTGCTTGCCATTTGTTTGAATACATCCATCTACTAACCATGTTAGTAACTCACACACTTTTTATTCTACAATCATATGGTAAAGATGATTAAATGGTGCTTCAGATTTCCTGTTAAACTCTTGTTGTTGGCTTATCGACGTAATTGTAATTTAATTACTGTTTGTCGGATACCAACTTTGTAGGGTAAGTGTCTCAGTTTCCAATAGTTTTAACTTCAGGTCTGTTGAGTAAAAAGAATAATAAATATCTAGTATGGGTTACAAAAGTAGAAGGTGGCAGGTAAGTTCTTATACAGTGTAAAATGGGTAAATGTTTAAGCATATCAAAATCGTTCTGTTTCGGTTTGGCTCAACCTGCTCGCATATTGTTCTCTCTTTTTTCTAGAATTCAAAATATATACAATAGATTTTATACCACAGAACCTATCATCCAACTTTTGAATAAAATAATTTAAGTGGTTACACAATTGATTATGTCATTGTACTATTAACCTGTTTTACCCATTTATTTTTTAGTCAAGTTTTAATATTTTTCGGTTTTACCCATAACTGAGCAGCCATCAACTTCTGACTGAAAATTTGCAAAACAAAAATATGTAGGTGTCAAAGGAGCTCCCAGTGCCCAATGTGTTGGCAGTCCATCAACTTGAAGGACCCAAGCAGGTTACAAATTTACGTTAGACATTAAGTGAATGATCAAATTATTTACCTTCACATTCTAAAATAGAGAGAAGAAGACACATACATGGAGTTTAAGAAACCATATTCTTTATGCGGGGTTTAAGAAATCATATTATTTGTCGAGTCTGAACTCTTTATATCTTTTTCTCTTTCCTTGCCTTTGTGAAATATTAGAAGAAAATCTGGTGATCATTAATCTCTTATAATCCTTTACGTGAGACTGTAGTTCTTACATCTTGATATCTTAATTTACAGTCAGGAGTTGCTTGATGTAATAGAGCAGGAAAGAAGTATTGCAAATAATCCATCATTGAATTCTACAATATTTCATCATCCAACCTTTGGAGATTTCGAGTTACAGCATGTTTGGATCGCTCTCTCTCTTATTTGATTCCTACTATTGTCTTGTATTCTCTCATCAACACGAGTGAATATGATACGTTTAATGGGTCGATTTGTTTGTATTTCAAAAAGGGTCAGCTGGGTCAAAAGAATTATAAAAAAATTAATTAGCTAAACAGGAAATGTATCTAGCGGGTCACACATGTTGAAAATCGCCTGAAGTCTATTTTGAATGCATACAATTTCTCCTAAATTGTTTTACCCAAAAATCTTGATTATCATTCCATTAGTTTTGTTTTTGTAATCATCATTGACTTATCATTTTTAATAAAAAGAAAATAATCAAAAGAATGGACAAAACAGTGTTTACATGTCAACCCGACCCAATCTTTTTTGGCCCGTTAATCTACCTCCAAACTCACCCATCTTGCCACATGTACTTGCAAATTTTTCATCACCTTGTTGTATGGTGCAGTTGCCTGCTAGTGCGACTGATGCTGAGCTTGAGGAGCGCATAATTCAGCACTTAGCTGCTGCAGCAGCAATGGGCAGGGCACGCCATATTGCCAGAAGGGAAGGTCATAGAAGTCGAACATCAGCCCATAGCCGCCCTAGATATATGGGTTTCTCTGCACAGCCTAGTGTACCTTCCCCTACTCGTCCCACTTCCAGTGACGATGTTGAGCCTACTCTTGCAATTGGAGGGCCCCCCTTAGTAACGGTCCATGAAGAACCTGTAAGAGGGACTGCGCCATCATCCTCTGCCCAAGCTAGTGAACGCCCTGGTTCACCGTTGGTCTCGACTGTTGTTCCTGCACGTCCACATGAAACTCCCACAAGTGACAGGTACCAAACTATTCCAACCTAAATTAGAAAATAGAAATATATTTAAAATAATTTGAACATTTAGAGAATGTATTAAAATCTTACCCAACTGTTAAAAAGGTAACTACAAGGTCACCCAAATTTAAAAGCATCCAAACAGGCACCAAAATTTCAGATCTATTTGATTTACACCAATGGCCAAGTCAACTAAATAGCCCCTAGCTCAATTTGTTTCATATTCAACACGTAAATTGTGGTGTTAAAATAAAATAACATTTTAAAAAGGAGGTGAGGTGTTTAACTGGAGAAGAGGAACTGAGAGAGGGTAAAGCTTTTCATGTGTACCTTTTTTGTTTGTAACCATGGTTTCCGACCTATTGGTCGACTAATCCACGGGGTTTGAACTCACCGCAACACAGACTCAAATAGGGTAAACCCCTCCCTATTCATGATGTATTTTCATGCGTACCTCACAACTCTCTTTAACACATAAATTTTGAATTTTGGAGTACGTTACTTTTGCAAAAATACCCTTGGGTTTTATCTAACTTCTAATTCGGTATCTTTTTTTATTAGAACTTAAAGCAAAGAGTATAATAGTCGTTCCTCACAAAAGTTGGTGTAAATGAAACCAAATTGGTACTCGGCTCCAAATTTGGACCTTTTAAATGCTAAGCTTCTTTTTAAAAATTAAATATCTCGCAAACCGTTAATCGTTACGATAAAAATATATCCATCGTGACGAATTAAATTATCTTTCATGGTTACCTATTGAATAGTTGGGAAACTTTTGAATACAATATCCGTTATCACACAACTTTTTTTGCTCTTCTCCATTGACATAACTAGATATATGATCATCTCTTCTAGTAGGTCGTCTATGCAGCCTTCTCCAAGCAGCCAGGATAGAGCAGGTCCTTCAGAACAAATCTCATTCTCAGATTTCAAAACCCGAGTTAATGCTATATCAATTAGGTAATTGACACTTTTTATCTCTTGATTAAAAGTAAATTTATTTATCTTTCTCGTCATTACCTTATTTTGTCCCAAAAAAATAGATACAAAGACTCGATTACAAAGACCACAAAGACTTGGAAGGAAAGAATATTCTCCCGCAACAACAGCAACACAACGGATCATGGTTATAAAGACACGGGAGAGGGCAGTGCAGGCATTTCAACATTATCACGTATGATGGACCATCTTCAACATGACTCATCACCAGCATCAAATGCTAGTTCACCTTCTAATCAATACAGACATACGAATTCAACCAACACAACTGCCAACGATTCTGCAAGTCGCAATGATTTAACGGACTCTGCTGTAGAGTGAGTGGCCTTTCGCAACACGCTCTCACCCCAACACGTTTATTCTGCTTAGGTAGCTTACTTGGTACCAGTGTGGCATTGGTAGGGGTGGGAGATTGGGTAGTTTTTTGTGTTCGTAACTTCATATAAACTAAATTTTTTGTATTTTGACTTGGTGAAGATCTGTATGGGGGGATGTCAAGTATTATCTTCTTGTTTTACCTTTTTCCTCGTACATTTCCACTTTTCAATCATTGTTCATAGTGTGGCTGGGATTTTGGTTTCTTTTATGAGATATGACTACAAATATGTATATTAATCCTTTTATACGTTTTTCTATTATTTGTAGATACACAAGAATTTAGCTAGAGATCAGTCTTAAAAAGAACTCTCACCTGTTTATTAACCTGCCAATCCTAAACGAGTCGTACATTAATTATTGTTTTTTTTTTGTTTCATTTTACTATTTAAAATCTTTATTTAGCTTTCTTATACATGTATTTTTAATGTAGGGCTTGAGTTATGGTTAAATTTTAAAGTTTTAAATCATTGAAATACTAATTTACTAAGCATTACATGATTATAAAGAATATGGTTGCACACTCCTCGAGTCTTATAAGTATATTTTCTCTCTTTAAAATAACCGTGCTACCACGTGTCTATAAGTTCGTTCCAAATATTCAAAAGTGAAACAACACCAAAAAGGAATAGAAAAGTCTATGCAAAACATATAACAAAAAGAGAAAATACAACTTCGGCAAAACCTCGTCACAACCATAGTTTAGATTCGGTAAGCCATAAAGGTAGTCATCTTTATCTATCGTTTCACCGAGAGCCCCTAGTCTCATTAACATAAAGCCATAATGACATACCAACGACAAGTGTTTGTAACATATCTAACATGCTTACCTAAACAGTCTTAATATAGATGAGGACCCGTCAGGAAAACACAGATGTGTCCTTTAATCCAAATTGTATACCGCAATAAATGACATCAAGACACTCCCTATCCATAGCTTGCCATCTTTCTCCTCAACTTCACTCACAGCTTTTACAACTTTACCTTGTGTATCCTCCAATACCTGTAGGATCTTACCATCCGGGCTGTACTTCAGAATCAAGGCATGAAACCTACCATTGATGCTTAGCAGATAATGATACTTTATGGGGATCGGAAGTTTCAACAAAAACGTTCTAAGTTTTGTTTGTAAGGCGCATACGTAAGTGTACATTGACCGGCGAGTATGAATTGCCACCCAGAAATCACCATTTTCATTTGTTCTTACATTGTCTGGAAAACCTGGTAGAATTGCCATCACTTCAGTTGTTCCGGTTTTCTCACCCTTTAGCCAATACTTCATTAACCTATACCACCAAAACACAAGTGTCACCGAGTTAAAAGAAATATGATAAAATTACTAGCTCATGTTATATACTATCGTTTCTTTATTGTTTGCAACCTTTTGCATACATAGGTCATAAGGTCTATAGAAACTGCTTTCTCCTCCTGGCCCATCACCCATGTGAAATTTATAGTATCAGGTGGGTCGTTAACTTGAGAAATGATATTTAATCAGACACCAGGCCTCAGGATATAAGCATTAAGCCAACCTTAGTGATTTTATCGCTCATTAATTAAAGGCTTAAATAGTTAGCTAAAAAGAGCACGGATCAAATAGGTTTAAACACTGAAGTCTATTTTCTTTATTAGGTATAGCTTTCAAAATATACCTGATAAAAAACGATATCATTATTAAGATAATATACTTGCTATTTATAGGGTGACACAAGGTTCATTTGGAGTGTTTGATGAGTATTAAATGTTGAAACTGCTTATCATAATCAAAAAAGAGGTATTATTGTGCACTATTTTTATCATGAAACAGTGACATTGGCAATGATGAAAGTTAGCTTAAAATATATTGATAGAAATATATAAACGAGACCGGGGAAGGTGAGCCTTTCGGACTCAGATGTACCCGGCTCACCCGGTTAATCCCGGGACCTTTTTTGACCCTTCCTTGGCACCCCCAAATGTACACACCTAGCGAGGTTTGATAGAAATTTATGTTAGTGTTAATAGGAAGTACTGTTATTAGGTGCTTACTCACCTGCCTTTGGACCCCTCACAATATACAAAGAAAGAACCATCCTTGCTTAGAGACACACCATTAGGAAACTGGAGGTTGCGAACAAGAACGGTTGCCTTCTTAGAGTTCGGATCATATTTTATAAGTCTACCACTGTCTTCTCCAGAAAAAACTAAATGCATGAAGTTTCTGAAAATCAAAAGAAGGAGAAAATGAGGTCAAAACCAGGAGCTTATTTAGTAAAAAGATTAACAAAATTTCAACAAAATTAACAAAAAGAATACGAAAATAAACCTGTTAAGATTTGGAGATAAATAGAATATGACAATCAAACCCCTTCAATATATTCAGTTAATATATTACAATTAAATCTGAACCGTTAGAGATGGCAACTAATCTAGAATTTAAAGTAATACTATTAATCAAGGATTTCAATACACACATTATATCAGTAGTATCTTTATGTACACCCCCTCTAATAAGATCTTTGAAGCAGACTTGTATCGATAAAATGAACCCAAAGTATAATAATTACATGAATAACAATGAAGATAACGAATATCCCACCAATTGACGCTGGATATGAGCCCGATAAACAAGTAAAAGTCACTTACCAACTTTCCTTAATAATCGGTAAAAATGATTAAACAACTATACTCGTTGGACAGATCTACATTCTACATCTAGTGACAAGAAAAGTCCATAGCACAGTGTCCAGGACTGTACCATTTTCTGATGACCATACGCGGAAATGTTTCTTACTGTATCACACACAATATGTAGAACCAGTAGCTCATGCATTCGAAAATTTAACGGTCACATACATTCATATCACCACAATAGATCTAAGGTAGTTCACATTTTCACTGAGCTATAAACCATCGTAAGTTCACCTATTTATATTAAATAAAAAATAGGAAGTGTGAAATGACCATAAGACCCTTGATGAAAACAGCACATATTTTTTAAGCCGTTGGCTAAAATTACATCCATACATTCATGATTGTACCATCAGTAATCTATATTCGTTTTTTGTTTTTTAATTGTAAGTAGCGTATAAGTCCTACATTCTGGAACATTGGAATAAAATATCCAGAGACACACATTAATGGTGAATTCATAGTCTTAACACCAACATGCATTTTTTTTTTCAATAAGAGAAGACAAAGCAATGGATAAGATATAGGTGATTCAACAACGTACCTCCGCTGATACTTTGTGCTGCTATCTGTAAAGTATACGTTTCCCTCTTCATCAAGGTCTAGATCATTTGTGAATTTCAAAGGAACCCCTTCTGCTTCTGTTGCTAGAGGAGTGGCCAACCCACCCTCAGGCCCAACCTTTAGCAACCCAAAATACGCATCAGCAATATACATATCACCTGTTTTCTTATCAAAGCGCAACCCCAATGGTCTTCCACATATATGTTCATTCTTTAAGTAGCCAAAAATCGTTGGTTTCGGGTCACATATCTCTGACCTGAAACATAACCCCACTTAATTCCCATTTGGAAAAGCATTAGCATATGCATTTTATGTGCGTGATTTGTTGGCGTTCTTGTGTTATTTTTTCTTGAATTGTGTACTTGATACACCTTGTCATTGCTGACCAGCTATAAGTCAATATGATGAAATTGTTTGACTAAAATATTCATCTCATAAGCATTTTGCTGTGGCTCCTTTTTTAGGGTAACGTTTAATGTGACTATGAATAGCAGATGACTTGAGAAAGTTTTGACCTGACACAAAACTTGATAGGGGTACCCAAAAGCAGCCCCTCAGCTCCTGGTATGTACCTATCCCTACAGGGGTAAAACCCTTTATTGGTGCGGTACTGCGGTTTTGTGTAAACCCGAAACCAAATGTGCAAATACAAAAGTAAAAAAAAAAAATGCGAAATTAACCAAACCGCTACAACGAAAAATCGAAAACCAAAACTAAGGGTGTGTTTAGTTGGTGAGAAATACCCCTCTTTTCTGAGGAAATTTTCACATAAAACTGAAAAACTTAAAACCTATTTACTCAGACATTTTTCGAAAAAAAAATGAAAATCACACTTCTCAAATTTTAACTAAAAAATCTGAAAACTCCAATTTACCCTTCTCTACTTTCATTTCTCACTAAAAAATGAAAAATGCAACATAGCTAAACGGGTTTTCATTTTTCAATAAGACAGTTAAGTAGGCACCTATTAGGAGAAGTATAAGCAAAATCAGACCAGGTTTGGCCATCCCAAAAGACAATACGGCCATCAGCAATGCCAGTGTAGGGGCCACGGCCTTTGGGATCAAAGGCGATACTTTCGGGTCCTTGTATCTGATTCAAAAACATAATCTCAGACTTTTGCAACAAATTTTCTTCATCTTTATCCTTAGGCACTTCTGACCACTTTGGCAGTTCAACTTTTACTGCTTCAAAATCTGGGAAGTCAGCAATTGCACTATGATGGAATGGGTCTAGGCCGCAGTAAACTGCCACCACCAGGAATATTCCGCCAAGGATTCCGGTCACGCTCATCTTTTATTACTAATATGGATGGATGGTGTGTAGGTAAGTTAGATAGATATATTGTGTTATATTATTATTCTTATAGCTACTGTCGATGATTGTCGACCGTGTGATCTACCAAACACTTTTTTCTTCTTTCTTATATAATTACATACATAATATTTCTTCTTTCTTTTATGATCTACCAAACACTTACTTATATAATTACATATATAATATTTCTTCTTTCTTTTATAGATATAGACTAGACTCGTTACTCTCTTCCATCAATGCATTGGACCACATTTGTTAGGTTGATAGTAATGGTTGGTCGGCCCTTGGGTCATCGCCTAGTCAAAAGCGGCCCCTAAAACTATCTTTATCAACAACATGCTACAACCCAATCTTTTAATAAAATATTATTTTCTCTTTCCTCCACCTACACAACTAATACATACAACCAATCTACATTTTTTTTACCATTTATCAACAACACAACCCAACCTACCAATAAAAATATGACATGTGGCAAGTTGGGCATCATATTTGCAAATCACTCAACAACCCAGATTGCTAACCTCACTTTCATTCTTTGCACACTTAATATTACTAGATGAGACTGCGTCAATGGCAATGATGTCTAGTTCGATAAAATTTTAGCGCGATTACGTTTGTTTCAAGAATCGATTTTAAGCGTTATAATCCATTTGAACGATTATATTGTTTTTCGATAGCGTTGTTTTGTATTTGAGATTGTCTTTTTGATAGCATTTTTGTAAGTTGCATTAATCAATTAATATTAACATAATAATAACGCCATTTTTTGTTGGAAGGAGCAACTAAAACCATTTTTTTTTGTCCCAAGAGAGTTATAGTACATAAATAGTTGGTGCACATAAAAGAATGCGAATACAAACATTTATCTTTCGTCTTTATGTTTCAACCTTTCACTTTTATATCGTATAATTTCAGATATTAGCATTCATATGAATATGGTATATTGGAGTCATTTTTGCATTTTAGAAAGAAAATGCATTAATCTCTTAAGTATATATGATTTTAGTCATTTTTGTGTTGAGAAGAGAATACATTTTATTGAAATAATTTTATATGGTATATATGTCACTTTTGCATCGGAGGAGGGAATGAGATCTAGAGACTCTCTGTCAACTATATAGTGATTATATATTTATATAGTATAAAATTAGTTAACCATTTAGTTAATTGGTGATCTCAAAAGAGTATTAAAAGTTCAAGCATTCATCCGCTAAACTTTAGATGTTGAAACGTTTCGAGGCTCAACTATAGTTGAATACATGTTTTAAACGTCTAGCCATTTAAAAGTTATATTTTCCTTTCTCGCCACAATAGTTGACCGAAATTTAGTTTTTCACTTTTAAAGAAGACTATTTTTCTTTTATAGTTAGTAGAGATAAGTTGATACAGCCACGCATTTTAACATTAACTCAATTAACTTGCAATAGTTTCTATCTTTGTATAGCTAACTTCCCATCTTTACAAAAATCCCATCTGTTTCCATCGTTGTATAGAAAACATTATTTCCTCAACATTCAACAATGCATTAAAGATAATTGGTTTCAATATTCAACATTGACTTTCAACTTTCAATTTTCACTTTCACCTTTAACAATTTTTCTATTTTATGTAGTAAAGATATAGCAGGGTACCCGCGCGTTTCGGCGGCGGGTACCCTGTGACAAATAACCAGAGAAATAGATCTCGATGAGACCTGATTCTATCAGTTTGTATCGGTTTCAACGGGTCCTCTCTAGTTCGTTTTCAGATGGCTTTAATTGGTTAGCCGAACCGGTAGTGACACCAGTTCCTGGTTGAACACGTTGGTCCGGTCCGGTCCGGTTTTCAAAACTATATGTAACATCAACTTTTTAGCTTGTAAGAAGTTTTGTGTGTTTTATTAATTTGTATAATGTGTATAATAACGTGTACTTTTCATTTAGGGTGTTTTAAAAATAACATTTATTAGTGTATTTAATTATTTTATATTTTGGATTATGTTGTATCTTCTTTAAATTGTATATTATGAAATTTTTATTGTACTTTTTAGTAAGTGGTGTTTTAATTGGTGTTTTTAATTTGGTAGATGTGCTTTTAATTGGTTGTACAATGTGAATAAATTATTGTACTTTTAAGTAATGGAGTGTTTTAATAAGAGTATTAATTATACTATGCATTTCTCTCTCATTTGACCAATTTCAACTTTTCAACTTTTCACCTTTGACTGTTTTTCTATTATATGTAGTATAGATATATATTATTTTTTTGTTTTTTTCCTACCCAACCGATTGCCAACCCAATGGATAAAGGTAGTCTAAGAGTATGTTTATCAATGGGTTGATAACCAATCGGTTGCACAAATAATAATATTTTAATTAAAATTTTAAATCTTCTCATGATCAAGGTCACATGGCAACCTAAATTGCCAACCTCCAATTTGGCACATGGCGGCTAATGAATGGCTACTTATTTTATTTTTCTTTTTTCATTTTAATATTTATTATTTTATAAAAGAATAAATTGGTTGGGTTGGGTTGTTGATAAAAAGGTATAGATTGATTGTGTAGGTGAAAAAAAAATATTTTAGTAGAGATTGAACCGTGATAGATTGTTGATAAACATATTCTAACGTCTGATCTTAGTAACGCGTCCTTTAATGCAGGTCGGATATGCAACCAAGTGAAGAAAAAAAAAAGGCCAAAGTGTTCTATTTGTGAACATTAGGAGGTGTTTGGTTAAAAAAAAATTAAAATTAAATAATATCCCATCAATTCTCCTATAAGTACTACATCACTTTCATTATATAAACACATTTTTTCTCATTTTTCTCTTCTACTTATATACCTACCATAATCCAACTCTAAAAATGTCTCAAAAAACTCTCAAAACCAAAATATCAAAAACCCGACGCAAACATAAAGTTCAAAACATTCCAACATCGGATCCCAATTTTCAATTAACCAGTCAATCAACACCCATTAAAACAGCCACAACCTTATAATCAAAATAATTCGTTCCAACCTCCGTATAACCAAGCGATGTACCAACAACAACAACAATCTCAATATTATCGTCCATAAATGTTACACGATTCACCACTGGCGTTTAACCAACCGATGGACAAAGCTCAAACTTCTCAATGATATTCTTCGGTTACCCCTGTTAATCTTATATTCTACGGCCTAACGTTTGGTTGGTCCAACCGAACCTGTTGAAGACAACTCTCCCGTTAAAGAGGTGGCACCCGTTAAAGCTAATAAGACTACAAAATGACGTCAAAATCCAAGGCGACTCCCACGACTGAACCATGGACTCCGGAGGAAGAGTTAACGTTGTGCAAAGCTTGGATAAACCAGTACGAGAATAGCTTGAAATAAAATGCTCAAAGGGATGCTGGATTTTGGACGGAAGTACTTGGTCACTTTGAGAAGGAAAAGGGGAATTCGAAAGGAGGATCCGATTACCTAAACTGCAAATGGAAAAATAGGCTTCATCATAAAGTTGATCAATTTGTGTGATTCACGATAATGTGAAATGAAGGACATGTGAAACGCCCATAATTTTTTTATTTTTGTACTGAATACGCCGTATAGGATCTGCTCTATACGCCGTATCGACCTACAGTATGCAAAACTGCAGAAACTAAATTCAGAAAAAAAAACCATTTTTTCCTCCAAGACAACACACACATACATGTGTATTTATGAGAAGAATTATGAGATTCTAAGTTATCTAAACACAAGGGCAAAAAGGTAATTTTATGTATTTAACTGTCATTAGTCCCTGCCGTTAAATCCTTTGCACCATTAGTCCTTTTTGGTTAATTATTTGCACTGAAAGTCCTAATTTCTTATAAAAACTAACAGAATGACTTTTTTAATATACCAAAAGCATTATAATATATTTCTAACTAAAACCATAAAAATTGGGGTGTTACAACAGGAGAGGCGAAGATGACCACCTTGTGTTCGATCAAGCGTGTAAAGAATATCAAGTGACGTACAATCAAGCCTTCACAATAATCGAGCCGTGGTAGCTTTTGAAGGATCATAAAAATTGGTAAGAGATTGATGTGCCAGAATTTTACAAATCCAAAGGCAAGACTCTCACAAATGAAAGACGTCAGAAACCACCTCACCGCCACATCCGACTCAATAATGGTGGTTTGAATCTGAAGAAGAAGCGGCGGATTCTACGGAGGAAGAGGTTCAAGAAGTTCGACCAATAGGTCGGGACAGAGCTAAGAAGAGAGCGTCATCCTCCTCCTTTCTTTCGGCTGCTTAAGTAACTCGTGTTGATCATTTGGTTGATGATGGAAAAAACGTCACATTGGGTTTTTGGGGTAGTCGAAAGAAGGAAGCCTAGGATTCCTATTTAGAGTTGAAGAAGCAGAAATTGGAAATGGAAGATCATACACGTATGAAGCAAGTGGAATTGGAAAAATATAAGCTTGAACATCGTCAGGAATTGGAACAACATAGGCTTACACACCAGAGGGAAGAACTTTTTTTTGGGTAAAAGGGATTTTTCACCCTGGTAAAATGCATTACACCAAAAACATTGAAGTACAAAGGATGAGGGTGACTTCCCTCATCTCAGTCCCTTTGGGCATCAGTAGATGTACCAAGTGACTTAGAGCTATCATTTGTAGGCTGAAAAACACGATCAGCCCCCAAATCAGGTTTTGAACCCTTACTCATCTTCTTGGTAGCCGGTTTAGAAACAGGTTGATACGAGAGTTTGGGCTTAGGTTTAAACCCCCAAGACCCTTTATTACCTTTGTCAATCGTTTTGCCAGCCTTGTTAGAGTGAAGGTGACGATTAACCTCCTTATCTTTATTAGTCGAATCCGAACCCTTAGTAACCAACTTTCGTCTAAGAGGACAAGCATCATCATCGTGATTGAAACAAACACACTATAACACCAAGATGGCCACCATTCATACTCGACTTCAAGAACTTCCATATAATGTCCCTTACCCTTACGCAAAGGTATAGCAACATCAATCGATTCCAAAACATCCAAATCAACAGATAATTCAATAAGAACCCGTGCATATGAATAACGACCCCAAGGATTATTACACATAGCATTAGTACCCTCATCAAATCGTATAATTTGCCCTAACTGTTTTGCAATCAGACTTACACCAGCTTTATAATACACAACTGAAGGTACATTATGGATGCGCACCCATACCGGTACCTTAGTGATTTTCTCCTTTTCCAACCTAGTATTCGGCACCCAAGTATGCAAGAATATAGGCATTGATTTAATAAACCAAGGACCCCCATTAAGAACCTTAGTCATACCTTCCAGTGAAGAAAATTTGAAAAGGAAGAAACCATTACGCAACGTAGTGTGTTCCAAACCGAACTTAGCCCAAACATGCTTGACATAATCTTCCACAATAGGGTGTGTTTAGTTGGTGAGAAATACCCCTCTTTTCTGAGGAAATTTTCACATAAAACTGAAAAACTTAAAACCTATTTACTCGAGACATTTTCAAAAAATGAAAATCACACTTCTCAAATTTTAACTAAAAATCAAAACTCCAATTTACCCTTCTACTTTCATTTCTCACTAAAAATGAAAAATGCAACATAGCTAAACGGGTTTTCATTTTTCAAAGTACTCGGCATATCTCTAGAGGAGAAAAACTCTTCCCTTCTCAAGGAAACTAAAAACAAGAAAATGAGAAAAAAATCTACAACTAAAAGCAATCTAACCGAAACCGAATGGTTTACAATTTTCAAAACTGGCTTACGGCTACGACTTGAACTATACTAGAAGTGTTATGGTCATCAAACCCACCACCTCCACATGAGCGTCACATCACCATTCAACACACCACCAAACCCATTTTTTTTAACAAATTTAATTAAAAACTAAATTAAACTATCATTCATAATTAAAAAAAAAAAAAAAATAAACAAACATTACTTCAATAAAAACATAAACTTATGAAATTAAAAGTATAAACTAATAATTATATCAAATAAAAAAAAGTATAAACTAATAATCTAAATTATACTTCTCCTTGATCATCAACTTCATCTCTGCAACAATTTTTGGAGGTGGATTTCACTCGAGTGATCAACGGAACTTACATAGAACAATTCGACCTCAAATGTTCAAACTTCTTTTGTTTATGTAGTTCGAACTTCTTTTGTTCCATTTCCATTTCCTACCTCTTGATCCCTAACTTCATTGTCATAAACGATGATGTTTAACTTGTAAATTCGTTGACCAACAACTTAGTGCTTCATCACTACTGCTGATAACGATGCCGACGCTTTCTTATTCGCTTTGTCCCTGCCTAGTGGTTGAACTTCCTGCACGTCCTCTTCCTCCCCGTCCTCGGCCGGCCATTTGATTGAGAATGAAACCACCTTGTTCCGACTTCGATGTGTTGAATGAGGTAGACTCGATGACTTAAATCTCTTAAAAGCTTGTTGTTTTGCTTCTTCAAATCTTGGAATTTCAACATCCTTCCATTTTGGAGACGCTTCTAAATCCTCCACGCATGAAGAAGTGTAAAAGGTACTCCATACCGGATGTAATCATCGTCATTGGATCCAATCTGGTCCTTCGAACCACATTAGCATACGTTGCACAAAATTGAGCTATTTTACGACGCAAACCCTTCCATTTTCCATTTAACGAATCGTAAATTGAAACGCCAGTGGTTGATGCATTTATGGTCGGTACATTTGTTGTTGATACATATTCTTTTGTTGTTGTGGAGGTATGAATGGTAAAGTTTTGGTATTATGGGTTTCGTTTTCTATAAAAAAATGATGGAGCTCGAAATTTTACCGGTGGTGAGTAACCGAGATGGAAATTAGAATTGGGTGTTTGGACGCTTAGTTGTCGACGATGTTTTGGGGTGTTATTTCATGGAGTGTTTTGAGACATTTTGTATAAAAAATAACGGAATGAGAGTAATTATAAAGGTAGAATGAGAAATTGTGTATAAAAAATGATGAGTATGGGGTATTATAGGTAAATAAAATTTAATAATTTTTTTTCAAATTCCAAAAGTAGCCGTTTGGGGGGCCTACATTTTGACCGTTTGAGTGAAATGAGGGTGCATTTGCTTCGGTGTTTGAGACCACCAAATAATGGCCAAACCAAGGGGTCCCGCTTATGGTGATGGAGTTGGTGTTATGGCGGGTGGTGCACCACCTCCATAATACCCGGCGTAACACAATAACCTCGAAACTTCTACGAGGGTAAGATGTGGCAGCGGAAATCAGCGTCAAATTCAACGCGGAACCCATTTGGTGCCGCCGAATGGACGCCGTGACACCGGCTTAGCCCGCCGTTTGCACTGCCACCGTTTCCTCAGCGAGAATCAGACAGAAAAAAATCTTACCGTTTGTATCAAACCGTTTCTATCAAACGGTTACTTTTTAAAAAATTATTTTTTTTAAAAATTTATCCCTCTTTTTGACACAATAACATTTTCATTTTCAAAACACATTACTTCCAATATCAAAAAAAAAAAAAAAAAAAAAAAAGACTGAAGCTTCAAGTGCCTGGTTTTTTACTTCTCTTCTCATTATGTCTAACCCAAGACACTCGTCTTCCAAGAACCCATCTACCCCATCGTCAGAAAACTCAATTTCTTCCTCGCAACCTTTTCCTTCGTATGGTACACAAATGACACCTGAACAAACTATATCAACAACTTTTGTATCATCAAAACCAACAACTCAACAACAACATACCCAATCCCACGAGAGTGAGGTATGGGGGAGGTAGTCCTACCCCTAAACCTGAGAGTAGATAGACTACTTCCAGGGAGACCTCCGGCATGTACAAATGTGCGAGTGAAAGAGAACAGAAATAAGTGCAACGAGCAAGAGAGCAACAAAGTAAAAGCATATAAAAGACAAAGGGAAAAGACGAGCAATTCCAAAATTACCAATATGAAAGAAATGCGCCACCACAATTCTTTCAACTACAACAATCACAACCATAATTCTTTCAACCACAACAATCACACACACAATTCTTTCAAACACAACAATTACAACCACAATTCAAAGAACCACCACCACCACAAGAAACCCGTGAACGACGAAAAGGAAAACGAATCGCAAAGCCTTAAAAGAAAACAGCCACACCCACAGTGGATTTGGAACGGACGAGGATGACGTGGTGGAAAGTACACGGTGCAACGTTGGACACGTGAGGAAGAAACGTTTCTAGCCGAGACTTGGGTCGAAGTTTTCGAGAAAAACGAGATCGGTTCCGACAGATCCGACGATTCATTTTGGTGGCAGATTACGGATGAGTTCAACGAAACTACAAAAGGTTGTCCTCGTACCAAGGATATGGTCACGGGGAAATGGTCTAGGCTTAACGGTGATTGCCAAAAATTCAACGCTAATTACAAACATTTACAACGTAAAAGCGGGGGAAATGAGGCTGATCATGTCGAACATGCAAAGGTCAACTTTAGTGACGCGTCAAAGGGGATAAGATTTACTCTAGAACAAGCGTGGAAGGTCTTGAAAAAACACCCCAAATGGGACACGCGGAGCCGCTTGATTCGACAGGTCTTAATCACACCGAACTATTCGACCCTCATACGAGACCTCGTCCCGCCGGCAAACCCCGACTCAGAGTTTTTAGTGAAGATTTTATCTTCCGATTATAGACGAAAAGTTATAGCAGCAGAATCTGCGTATGAGGCGAAGAGAGCGAAAGAAATGGCAATACTTAGAGTGTAAAGAAATGTGTGGCAGTTACCGCCCTCTTTGATGCATTCCTAATGTTGTGTTCTCATTCTGAAGATTTTATGGAGCGTTGGGTGTTTGGTAGTGGTTCGGGTTCGTTGACTGTTGCTTTTGGAGTCTCGGAGTGTTCGTTGGAGATCCAGGTGATAGAGAGCTGTTATATTTTTTTCTTCTCCAGGGTTTTTTCTTGGGAATGTTTTTTAAGGAGGCAATCTCACTTGGGGCATCAATCTCCTGCGAAGCGGCTGATGGATAGTTGTGGTGATTCTAGCATCCGCAAGTGGTTTTTTCCTATTGGTGTTTTAGTTGTTGTATAGATTAGCATTTATAACGCTTAGTGGCATGTCACAAGTGATTTAGTGGGTTGTACAAGCGTTGCTTGAGGTTAATATGGTATTCAGCCATTCCATTGCACTTATTGTTTCGCTTATATATATATTTTGCGAGGATGAATATATATATATATATATATATATATATATATATATATATATATATATATAACGGAGGCGTTACGTAGATAATGCCACATAAACGCCACCTTATTTGTCACAATTCTCAATTTTTGGTCATTTCTTAAACTCTACATTCATCATACTAGTCATGCATAGTTGTGCATTTCACATTAAACGCGTAAATTTCATATTAAATAAACGTTATCGCGTGAGTTATTATTTTGAACATTTAATCTGATACTTCCAAAAATGATCCCGATATATTTTTATACTTACATTTAGTTTATAAAAACAATATTTTGAGTTTACCTAGTGTTTTAAATTTATTTTGTATATAAATCGTTAAAGTTATATTATTACGACGCTTTTCTTAAAAACTACACGATAATTATTATATCACTCAATTTTTACAAGAAATGTATTTTTACAATTTTCATGATCTCATTATACTTTACTTTGATCTATTAAAAATTACTTTTACCTAAAACTACCTTAAATACACTAATGTATATAAAACCTTACAAGTTATTATTTCCTACACATTCTTCTTACACTTATTACAATTTTACACATTATAAAAGAAAAAAAAAAAATATTTTACAAATCCCTCCCCCCTTGGCCGACCAAGGGGGAGGTAGCATTTATTGTTGGTAAATTTTTCTTCTTTGATTGTATATATCTATACTCCATGTAATATTTTCAACTCATTCATTCATTCTTCACAATAATTCAAGTCAAGTAAAAGTTTTCTCTCTTTGGTTCTTCCTCTATCAAACCGGCCTTCATAGGTGTTAGAAGAGATCATCACAAAATTTTACAAGCTCAAGTTTAAACACTCTAGATTACACTCTTATTTAAGGTTTTGAAATAAAAACCTAGGGTGTTTAGGTTAATCCTTGTTCTAATCACCTCATCATAGTAGCTTGTAAGCATATTACTTTCATTTTATATCTTCATTTTCATTTCATATGTATTTCATCATTTTCTAGCAAACATGCAAGACTTATTGTTATTTATACCATTTTTACATTGTTTTAGAGTTTTATATATATAAAAGTCATCCTATAATTTATCCCTTGTTATACATTGGTCTTGATGATGTTTAGGAACCCATGACACCCTAAGAAGGTGTATGGTAGGATTAGAATAGCTTTGGAGTTGTTTTGAAGGGATTGGAATAGGTTTAGTACGAGAAAACTATTTTCGACAAGTATATAAAGTGGTCTGATCTTGTTTTGTTTTTCTGGAAAATCCGACAGAGACATGAGTTTTGGCCTAGATAATTAGAAAATATACTTTAAAACGAATCCATTGGCAGCTGAACGGATTAAACGGAGTTATAACGAAGAAGTTATGAATTTTTCAAGTGTGACGACGAAATATATATTTTCCGAAATTTCAAAGAACCTATTTTAGTTTTGTACGAGTCAAAAACGAGTCCTAAGCTTTACAAATTATTTCGACTTATCAAAAATATATTAGTATACTTTGATACGAAGCTAAGGACGTATAATACGTAGAAAACGGCTTTATAACGACTAAAGTATACACGTTTTTACAAAATTGCCGTAACTTTATTTCTAGAAAAACTATATTATTTTTACGAGACAAGTGTTACGGTAAACAAAACGACCATGTTGAAGGCTAT
>CM040245.1:184454742-184570356 GCA_022545495.1 Chrysanthemum lavandulifolium | reverse complement strand
TTGTAAGTATTTAAATATTTTGTGCCTACTTAATTGTATCTTGGTACTGTTAGCATTAATGTTGATAAAAATTGGGGCAACTGATAGGTTTGGTACTGTTAGCATTTGGTACCAAAGTTACCTCATGTTTTAGTTTCAATTAACTAATGGAACATGTCCTTGGTGTGTATTAATTTGCTTGTGTCGTATAGTCTTATATTTAGTTAACATGTGTATTTGTAGATCAAATGGCCCGTCGCCCTCTTAACAAAAAACAACGCAAACTTTTATTGCTTCAACAAGTTACATATGCTATGATGGGTTTGTTATTTGGTTTCTACTATTTTCTTGTTTACTTGCATCTTCGATTTAAGATTCGTGAAATCAAAACAAAGGAAGATAAAAGGATGGCGCAAATGAAATGGATGTTTAGATTGACCATGGAATGTGATGCTATATGTATTAGTGAGCTTCGTATGGATAGAGCCACCTTTAATATACTATGTCACATGGTCAAAGACATTGGGTGTTTAAGGCCTACTAGAAACACATCCGTAGAAGAGGTTGTAGAAATGTTTTTATACACCTTGGCTCACCACAAAAAAGTAGGACAATCTGCCATCTCTTTTTTCGTAGTAGAGAAACTGTAAGTCGACAATTCCACCAAGTTCTTATAACAATATTGAAATTGCATAATATTTTGCTCAAAAAACCAGAGCCTATTACTGAAGACTGTCAAGATGAGAGATGGAAGTGTTTTCAGGTATGATAAGTTTATAGGCATGTAAGAATAAAAAGTTAAAAAAAAGGTAACATCTCTTACTAAACGACTTATTTTATTTTATAGGGGTTTAGGAGCTTTGGACGGACTTTAGTTAAAGTTACACCTCCAACTAGTGAAAAGCCTAGATATCGCACGAGAAAGGGGTGTATTTCAACCAATGTTATAGGTGTTTATTGCCCAAACATGCAATTCATATATGTTTTGCCTAGTTGGGAAGGTTCTGCCCATGACGGTCGTGTGCTTCGTGATGCAATATCAAGGCCACGAGGTCTAAGAGTACCTCATGGTTCTTATTATTTGGTTGACGCTGGTATTGCAATGCAAAGGGATTTCTTGCCCCGTACCGAGGACAACGATACCACTTAAAAGAGTTTGATGGTCACCGACCAGAGACTGCTAAAGAGTACTTCAATATGAAGCATTCTAAAGCCAGGAATGTTATTGAAAGGTGTTTTGGATTGTTAAAAGGAAGATGGAAGATCCTTGCATCCCCTTCATTCTTTTCAATTCAGACCCAAGTTAGAATCATTATGGCATGTTGCCTATTGCACAACTTGATTCGAAAGTTCATGAGTCATGATCCACAAGAGTCGGTCCTTGATGATGATGATGATGATTATGATGATGATAATGATGAAGAAGAAGTGGAGGATGAGGAAGAAAGCGAAGATATGGAATATGTTACCAATATTAGTCCAAGTGATGAGTGGCTGGCATTTAGAAATACTATGTCTGAAAATATGTTCAATGCGTGGTCCAATAGATAGATTACATATATTATTGTTGTGTTTTTTGGATTGTTTAATTTGTAATATGGATTTATATTGTGGTTTATTTGATATTTCTAGTTTCTTTTTTCAATTTCAGTTTGTGCATTATTATTGTATGCATTGTTATTCTGTACTTATGAATTCATTTATATTAAATACCTTTTTTCATCAAATAATATCCACTTAGATAGAAATACTGATTTGCATTTTTAAAATTTCCAGGTACTTATGGCTGCGTCTTCTGGTGATCGTGGTAGGGGCAAGAACAAACAATTCTGGAAAGAAGAGGAAATTGAAGTGTTAGTCGATGTTTTGCAAGAACTTGCTAGTGATCCTTTATGGAAGGTAGATGGTGGATTCAAAAACAACTACATGGTTGAAGTACATAAGAGGATGGCACTAAAGATTCCAAATTTCGATAAGGAAGTCAATCCTCACATTGACTCTAAGATCAAACACCTTAGAAACAAGTACAATCCAATCTCAGAGATGCTTATACAAAGTGGATGTCAATGGGACGATGTTGAGAACAAAATCAACTGCGAGAAGCAATGGTATGATGATTGGTGTAAGGTAAAAATCTAAAGGAAATATAATTTTAACCGTATGACCCATTCTCATGGGTGGTTGTTTTTGTTTTATAAAAAATGCTTCTATAGGACAATTGTTGCAGACTCACAAGAATGTAACTGGACTATTTAACTTCAAATTTCCATATTTGCATAAGTTGGATATGGTGTGGGGTAGAGATAGGGCAACAGGGCTAAAAGCCCAAGATAAATCGGAGGCATGTGAAGATACTAATAACCAAGGTAATGCATTTTTATGTGTGTCCTCTGATAGTGAAGATGAAGTTTTCGTGGTCCCTAATACACAACCTGGCCCATCAACAATTCACGCTACAAAGAAAAGAAAGAAAATTTCACCACCAACAGAAAGTTCTTACAAAAAGAAGAAAGCAATGACGCCTCATCAAGTTCTTGATGCTAAATTAGATGGTCTGAGTTCTGATTTTAAGAAAGTTTGTGGAGAAATGGCCTCAAAGTTTGGTGTTGTTGCTGATGCTTTGACTCTTGATGCAAAAAAATCAGAATCTGTGAGTGAAGACAAGATGAAGGAGGTAATGAATGAACTTATCAATATTGGTATATCTCCGTTGGATATTGGCAAGGTTGTTGAGATATGCTACAGTGATCCCATCAAAGTTAAGACCTTGTTTACTTTGGCAAGCAATATGAGAAAATCATATGTGCTTGGGTTCTTGCATCCACAAAACTAGTTTATGAATCATGCCTTGGTGTTTAATTACCCTTATTGCTGTTATGATAAGACTTGTTAGTAGTATTAGCGTATTGTTGGTTTTCTTAGTCGGAACTATTTTTTGTGTTTTCCCAACTAGTCTTAACCATGTTTTATTGCATTAGCTGGGCATTTTAGACCCATTTTGGTAATGTGTACAAAGTGTCATCTTCATGTAATATATCTCCCAGTTCATTACGTTTTCAATCTTTTTTTAATATATATTATTATGATACTTTATAGTGTTTTGAATTAAACAAGCAAAATTAATGATAATGGGAATGATTATACCAAACGAACCATGCAGTATTAATGCAATGGGAATACTCATTCCTTTCCCCCACATTATTATTACCTTTCCCTTTCCCATTACCCAATTTGAACCAAGCACCCCCTAAGTGTAATCCATAAAGAATTATCGAGTGAGCTTCATCGTCGGTACATTTGATCTCGACCACAGCGGTAATTTCCATTCAATCATTGAGGATCACATTTGTAAATCCTCTCATAAATGTTCTGGCAGATTGCTAAGATCTGCGAAGGAATCAAAAATTTACAACTTGTGTTCTTATTGATGAACAACAAGTGTAGAGATATTTAGTAATCCTAAGAGATCTTTTGATGAATCTCGTGGCTCTAGAAACAATTTGTGAATATTGATTTTAGTAGTCAGAGACTGGAGCGGTGTCTCCTGTTTCAATATCAACACATCTCGCAGAGAGAGGTCGATAGATTATGTAGGGTTCCTCGTGAGAATGAAACAAATCCTTTTAAGAGGAATTGAGTGGCTAGAAGGTTAGGTGCATTGCGTCACTGGGTCCATGACGGCTTTGTCTTCAATACCAACGTCATCTTAGTGACAACTAATAGCATATGAATTAAACCTGGTTTCTGCCCTGAATTGAATTTGGAGGGCTATTTCTTTTCGCCATTTTCTTTTTAATTCTTCAACCCCTTATTTCTTCTTTCTCACATTAATCCTTTTTTCAATCATACCTAAGGACTTCTAATACTAACTATGAGTATTGTCCTTGGGTAGATCCCTCCGGCTCTGGCGGATCATAGGACGAATTTCCTATCCTTAGTCACCTTATAACTCCATGACTATTCCTATGTTGCCATAAAACCTTTCTTCTTGAAAATCTCTCAAAGTGTTTATGATTATAAAACATATTTTTTTAACACCTTGAGAGTTTGTATTTTCAGAAATACTCCCCCTTCACATGTGCTTATTTTGTTTTATCTTAAATCTGCACATTGACGGTAGAGTTCGCACTTTGAATTGATCGACTTTCAATGAATGAGACCAATTCGAGACACGTTTACATCACTAGAGAACTAGCTTGAAATTATTACCCGGCCTGGTCAAGTCTAAAGAAAGTTTCTCGAAATGGTAGATTTACTGACTTTGATTTCTCGTCAATTCATTGGTTGCGAATGAGTCGAGCTCTTTTGAGATTCAAACACCGGTCATTAAACAGATTTGATCACATTTTAATCACGTCTTCTCCCCCTCAAAAATAGCATATTCGTGATATTTTTGATATCAACGGATTAAACAACATATTTTTAGAAATATTTTGGGGAGACAAACGGATTTGATTTTTACATGAAATTGGAACATTTTGGTTTTATACTCCCCCTTTACGAAAGCAAAATCAATTAAGCATTTGGAGGGAGTTATCTTGAGCACAAAATATTTTGAAAGATTTTGAAAAATCTTTTTGAACAATCTTGAAAAAGTGCTCAAGATGATGATGATTTCTCACTAGTTTTAAAATGTAGTACACTGAAGTGTACACTAGATATTTTCTTTAGAAAGCACGAGTTTTGATTTGAGATAATCAAAAGTCACCATTTTAAGTGCGGGTTTCGTACTGAAGTATACAGACATCGTGAAAGAAATTTTGAGAACCGACATGTCTTAGAAAACATTTAAAGAACTCTCGCTCAAGCATCTATACATGTCTGTATCATTATTGAATGACATTTCTAGAAACGTACAGAAAATTGTTTATACGAGAGACATGTCGTGGGAAGAATATTTTTGGATTTTTGATTTTATATTTTTTTTACATTTTTTTTGAAAGTTTCGTATTTTTAAATTTTGTTGGTTTTTCAAAAGTATTTACAGCGAAGCTTTTTTCGTTTTCAAGAAGATTCGAGAAGACGTTCTAACTCCTCAGGGGTTAGGCTTCGCATTCCAATTCATCGAACTAAATCGTCAAACCGTTCTTTTGGAAGGGCTTTAGTACATAGATCGGCAAGCTGATAATCTGTCTTCACGAAAAATAATTCAACATTACCCTCTTCTATGTGCTCTTTGATGAAGTGGTAGCGGACTCTGATATGCTTGGTATTAGAGTGATGTACCGGATTGCACGAGATAACTATGGCACTTTTCGAGCCACAATACATAGGTATTTTATCCAAAGTAAAGCCATAATCTGTGGGTTGTGTCCTCATCCATAGAACTTGGGCACAACATGCAGATAGAGATACATACTCGGCTTCCGGTTGAAAGTGCATACAATCTTGTTTCTTTAAAGACCAACTTACTAACTTTTCACCCAAAATTGTGCTCCTCTGCTGTACTTTTTGTCAGTAACTTGATCACTGCGTTGAAAAGGCTATTAGATCAAATCCGGATTCCTTCGGATACTAAAGTCCCATGTAACCGGATGTCTTGATTCTTGAAAGATCCGCTTAACCTCTTTGAGGTGAAGTTCGTAGGCTTTTCACGAAACCATGCTAATAAGAAAAAGCAAATTGAATGTCGGGTCGACTAGTTGTAAGGTACATGAGAGAACCAATCATGCTCGATATTCTTCGGATCGATAGGTTTCCATATAAATCGGCTCCAATTTTTGGTGATGTTACCATTGGTGTGCCAACCGAGTCACAATTATCCATTCCATGTTTTTCAAAATCTCATCAGTATATTTAGATTGATTAATGAAAATACCATAAGGGATTGATGTATTTGTAAACCAAGAAAAAATTTTAGTTCGCCCATCATGGACATTTCAAATTTTCTTTTCATGAGATTTTCAAAATGTTTTGAAAGATTCGGATTAGTGGACCCAAAATGATGTCGTCCACAAAAATCTGAACAATCAAAATGTCATTGTTATATGTTTGAGTAAACAGGGTACGATCATAGTTCCTTTGGTGAAATTTGTTAGGAATCATCCTAATACAAAAATGTGACAACATATTCGGTATTACACTAGTTATATTGTAAGGCACAAACACATAGACTAAAACCATCATTTATGAAGTCATGTGTTTGGTGTCCTATATAAGCCCTCCTAGACTTCACTAGGAGGGTGATGCTTAGTGTATAAACCTTATCATTTTCATTATTCAATATTACACCTAGTTATCCCTCTCTACTTTCTCTCTATAACAATGGATATCATTTACTTTCATAATACCTGACCTTCCGAATCACATAATCAACTAATCTAAACGATCCAACAATTGGCATCGGCTTTAAGTTATTATCATTGGTTGATTTGTGATCCAATCTTGTCAAAATTGTCCTATTTTAAAACTGTTATTACATGTTTCTTTTATTGTGTTACATTCTTTGGTTTTAACAGTTTTAAATGGTCAAATCTAGTGTTATTTGTGGTCAATTACAGTTAAAAAGGTGATAGTTTGAATGTGGGTTGTTTTTTACTGGGTTTAGTTTGATGATTTGAGAGTTAGCATATTTTTCATTAAAGATTTGCGAATTAGCATTTTTTGTTGAAGATTTGCGAGTTAGCAAATTTTTCATTGAAGATTTGCGAGTTAGCTCATTTTTATTTGAATACTTGCGAGTTAGCTCATTTTTATTTGAATACTTGTGAGTTAGCATTAAAAATATGAAGTTATGCGAATTAGGAACGTCTATCTCTATCTCCAACTAAGACACTTTCAAGTTAGACTCAGTTTGGACAAAGTATATAATGAATCACTTAAACTTTTCGAGGAAGGATTCTTTAACCATTAGACCTCAGATCTACTCCTCATTGGTTCTTTATAGTTGAAAACAAAAAGGAAAAAGAATGAGATGAGTACAAAAAGAAAAACAACAACAACAATATTTGCCCATCAACCCTATTGACCATGTGATTACATCTAAACAAAGGGATAGCATAACCTCAGTCGATTGACCTCTGATTTAATCCTCATTGGTCCATTAACTGTTAAAAGAAAACCAAAAGTATAACAACCCAAATCCAAATCACAAACCAAGTCCTATTCTAAATCCCAGATTGGTTTTCATTCGTATCTCTCTTGAGAGAACATGAACCTTTTTTTTCGGTAAAAGGGATTTTTCACCCTGGTAAAATGCATTACACCAAAAACATTGAAGTACAAAGGATGAGGGTGATTCTCTCATCTCAGTCCCTTAGGACACTTACAGACTCTCATATAAGAATGACACGCCATTCTTATAACTTACGTAATAAAACGTACCACCTACAATGACTATACACGTGAATATAAATAAGGAATTACAACTTGATTCACTAAGGTAGTACCAAACGCATAGCCATCATAGAACTTCAAAGCAACTTCCATGTGATCCAGAAAAGCACCCAAAACATAGGACATGAGAGATATCCTCCAAGAAGTATGAAAGATCATCACACACCCATGGATCAGCAAATTGAAATCAGTTCACAAATTCCACACAACACTTGGTGGGAGACTCTAAAACCAAGGATAGAGCAGCAAGCACAAACTTGCTCCAAATGAGTATGTTTAGATGCAAAACCAACCACCAATAAGAATAACCAAAGAGTACGTAGACAACCTACACACTTCCGGGAACAACTTCAATACATCATCAAAATGTCATGCAAAATACTAATCCGGATGAACAACATCACAATGCACCAAACCGCAACTAACAAGCCACAATAACCACTTCCAATAACGACCAAAGACGCAGCAAATAGCATGAATAATGACCAATAAATAAGCCGCAACCAACACCGGTCGCAATAACCAAACAGGTTGTTTAAGACCCTAATTCCATCGTATTAGAAACAATAGGATCAAGTAAGAACCACCAATTCGATAAATACGATGGAAAAAATAGCAGATAACTACCATTCAAGCAAAATTCTAACCAAGCCTCAATCAGCATTGAACCAAAGAGAAACAACACGGGAATGTATGTACCAATGATAAGAAACCAGTGTGAATGGTAACAAATAATGCACCGAATGTGCAACTTACAGCCATGATCACCCCTTCCAAGAACACCACGAAAATCTTGCGAAGGAAAGATAAATAAGGGATTTTTCAACAAGATACCCAGAAAACTTGACTTACACTCTCTCCAAAAACCCACTTATAAAACATGGATCCGGTTTAGCACATGAATCTGATATAGAACTTGTATTCGTCACAAACCGATATACACGTTCCAGCAAGGAGTAGATCGAAACCCTAAAAAATAGGGTTCCATTCGAAAGTTAACGCATCAGCCTCCACATACCAGCGAAATCAGAAAATATAGAAAAAAAGTAAAACTCTACAGCGTGGGTTCCTTGATTCCACTAGCCACCATGCATCAAAACACCCCATTAGATAAATAAAATCATAAACGAACAGATTTATGATGAAACATCACAAACCCTAATGAGCCGCCACACTAAATCCACCCTTATATATATATAAAATCGATTAGAATCCAACTTAGAATAATTAGAATAAGAGGTACGATTTAAATTCGAAACCCTAATTAATAGATCACCATATAACGTTCAAAATCACTTGATTAGGGTTTCGACCAAGATTAAGGAGAAATCGTTTTTGATATAAAGATAACAACCAGCCGCCCCTCCTATGAATGAAAACACCCCTAAATCATGTATTGCATACCTAAAACAATAAGGATCGTTCAAAGGTAGAGAGGACATCATATAGGGATATCTTTTTGGCCGGAATTAAGGAAGAGGAGGGGGCGGCCTGATTTCTCCAAGAGAGAGAGAATTTCGAACCTGAACCGTTAAGATACTTTATCTCAAGGAAACCAATTCATCATCGATCTATCTTTCGAAGCAAAGCTCCTTTCAATTTCCGAATAAGAGAGAAAGGTTTATAACAATTATGTTATCAACCTTCTTTGATTCGTTCAAAGTAAATAATAATAAAAAAACATTACCCGGTCCATAAAAAATATTATAGTCTTTAAAGTAGCAAGGAATCTTGTAAAAATCTTATGTTACTCGATTAACATAAGAATAATGAAACCATGTGCTTTGTGTTGATATAATGATTCAAACAAAGGGTATACCTTTGTCATTCATTTGTAGCAAAATGAATTAAAAAGGGTAGTATCTTGTATATTTCTTTATTGAGTTGGTGAATTTGTTATTTAATTTTTGTGGTGTGGAGAAGAGATAAGAGGATTTTTTGTTTGATAAAGAAATCTACGTTTATAGAATGAGCAGATGAGATGGGGCGCACATTTGTGTGTGAGAGATTATTAGGGTTAGTCATGTGAGATAAATTAGGGTTGAGATCCCTTATAAGAGTATTTTGGGATAAAGTTGAACCATGTTTGTATTGGATTATCTTTGGGCTACAAAATTTGATATAACTTTGTTGTCTTTGTGAGTTGGACCTGGGTGCTACACATTTTTTGGGCCTAAATGACATCCAAAAATTAGCCTATTTTTGTATTAGTGCTAAAAGTTTATTAAGGTTAGTTTATTTGGTATTATTATTGGTTAAATGGTTACATTTGGGGTTCCGTAATGACAAAGTGATTAATTTTGGGTGATACATTTTGACAAGACCGGATTAATCCATTATCAAGATTCGTTTCAACTAGATTTTAGGTACTAAACCGCACGAGATGACTACGGATTTTATTCACTATTATTTATTTGAGGTTGAAGTGGAATTTCACGGGTGCGTGTACTTAGTATCTCCAAGTATCGGGGTTGGTTGGATGCATGATTCTTCGAGATCCTTGTTCGAGCCTTTAACCGTTACGAATGACAAAGACTTGAGTTTTATAGTTATACCGATGTAAGGAGTTATGTTGTTGTACTCACAACGATAACTATAACTTTAAAGGAGTTACGTTGTAGTGCTCAAGTTTCACAAAAACTGGGATAATTCGAGAGAAGTTCATATACTTTTAAGGATGGTTGGATGGGTATATGATTCTAACTTTATTGAAATTCTCAGTATTCGTTCTTCGTCAGACATTAGTGCAAGCTTAAGTCAGAAGTTCGGGTTATTTTACTTTAGTCTCAAGTTCGTCATATTGGGTTTTCTCCATTAGTAGTCACTACAAAGAGCCGTCAGAATGATAATGGGGTCGGTAAAGAGTTAGATGAGAGGAGTATAAAAGAGTAGAGATTTTATCAGTTGTTGATTCTCACAAGATATTTCATGCTTAACAGAGATTTATGGTACTTCACACTTATTCAATTAATTGGACATACGGAGTTACGCTGCCACCCTTTCCATAATAAATATAGTGTGTATGCTTCCGATTCCGTGAAGAAAATGTGGGGGACGAGAGTGGATGTGCTTTGTACTTTTTTCGACTTCTTTGCAAAAACACTCTTTTTCCATAAGTATCTGCAATCAGGAGGAAGAAATGTGCACATCGAGGACGCACAATAGGTTCCCTTGATCGAGCTTTAAATGTTATGACTATCGGAGATATGTCTGCAGAGATGATCAGTGGTATTGTTTTTTGAATTTGGTCTTATCGTTTCAACTTTCCTGGGTTGTTTTGTGTGAAGTAGCCTACTTGTGTGAGAAAATCTTGCTGATTTCTTGTATGTTACCCCCGAATGGAGTTTCCGCATTGAGCACAATTTTGATTAAATGACTAGTCAGATTTGCTAGGTGTGGTTTACGGTGTTATCTACAAATTCCCTGCGTACTTAAAACTTCAAAAGTTAGAAGACTTGTTAACTACATCAAAGTTTCGAATCTGCTAAAGACGGTTGTCAGTTTGGGGGGAAGCTGATTCAGAAACTTCGCCAAAAAGAAGTGTATAGAGAAGCTAAATACATGTCGTATGAATTGGGGGAAGTTAATCCAATTCATACACATTACATCATTTCCCTACAAGTGAATAAAAAGTTCTCAAGCCGAGGTACAAGATGAAGACAAAGACCGTCAACTACAGACATCCTCAGCATTTGAAGAGCATATGAAGACCTTTCTTTATTTCTATTTGTACTTGTAGGAAATGTTTTAAGTAATCCAATATGTTGCCACATTGGGGGAAGATTGTTAGGAATCATCCTAACACGAAAATGTGACAACATATTCGGTATTACACTAGTTATATTGTAAGGCACAAACAAATGGACTAAAACCGTCATTTATGTAAAGTCATGTGTTAGGTGTCCTATATAAGCCCTCCTAGACTTCACTGGGAGGGTAAATCTTAGTGTGTAAACCTTATCATTTTCATTATTCAATAATACACCTAGTTATCCCTTATCTCTCTCTCTAACAATGGATATCATTTACTTTCATAATACCCGATCTCCCGAATCACATAATCAACTAATCTAAATGATCTAACAAAATTGTTGTTGATCAGGAAAGAAGTCAGTTCGTCATACCACGCTCTCAGAGCTTGTTTTAAACCATAGTTTTCCTTTTTGAGTTTGTAGACGTAGTTTGGATGTTCCATGTCTATGATGCCTTCTGGCTGACTCACATACACTTCTTCTTTCGTAGTTCCATTCGAGAACGCAGTCTTGATGTCCATCCGATATACCGTGATGTTTTTGTTAGTTTGCATTGAGCTACGAAAATCTGATCGCTTCAAGTCTTGCTACCAGCACGAATGATTCTTCAAAACCATCCCTTCTTCCTGTATGTATCCTTTAGCCACAAGACGAGCTTTATTGCGAATTACAGTAATTTCTTCATCCTTTTTGTTCTTCCATAACCATTTGAGATCAATGAATCTCATGTCAATTGGTCTTGGAACGAGATCCCAAGAGTCATGTAGACGTTATTAAAGAAGTACCTCCTGCATCACTTTTATCCAAGCATTTTCTGCCATTGCCTCCCGAATGTTCTTTGGTTCTTTGTTGCTTATTGAGCAAATGTAAATGCACAAGTTATAGTTTGTGGCAAGTTGGCATCTCATCTGAATTGGCCTTGAAGGTTCACCAATAACATGTTCAATTGGATGGTATTTTGTCCAATTGAGTTTAGAAGGATACCGCGGGTTTAACGTATGTGAGTTAGATGGTTCTCATAAGATTGAAGATGATTCAGTTGATTCTGTAGCAAACGGGTTTTTGAATATGTATTCATCTAACGTTGCATCATTTTGGTTTTGTGTAGGTTCTTCTTGAAATGATGTGTTTTGGTTTTTGCTCATCAACTGTTGGTAGAACGGTTTCAAGAGTTGGAGTTTTTGGAGTAGATGTAGATGATGTCGATGAAGTTAGTGCATTGGTTTCGACTGTCGTAGATGCATCTTCTGTTGGTGGTGGTGGTTGATGGTTTTGAGCGGGTGCAGCAGAATGATGGTTTGATGCATTTGTCGACGTTCCACCATAGTATTCATCGAACATTAACTCAAAGAAATTCTCCCATTCTTGTTCTGAAGGTTTATCAAAAGAAGTTGATGGAGCTCTTTGAGGTATGAGTCCTGAACTGATGTGTCCAGAAGTCTAAGGGTTAGGTACGGGTCCTACTCTATTTTGATTAGAAGCCATCAAGTTAAGCGCGGGTTCTAGAGCGAGTCTCTTAGAAGCCATTTGTGAAATTTCATCAAAATTCATATTCATCGTCTCCATTATCTTTTGAGTTCTTCTGTTATACACTTATAATGCCCTCGAGTTATCCGAGTATCTAATGAAGATTCCAATATCACCTTTAGCTTTCGCTTTTTCTAGATCTTCCCGTCGTTTGTCGGATAGCACAAAGCGCCAAACACGTGAAGGTAAGAGATACCAGGTTTTGTGTTTTTTACTAGTTCATATGGGGTTTTATTAAATCTTGGATGGATTAGGGATCGGTTCTGTGTGAAACAAGCAGTGGTTACAACTTCAGCCCATAAAAATAACGGTGCACTAGAATAAATTAGCATTGTGCGAGCAGCTTCCACAAGAGTGCCATTTCTTCTTTCAACTACCCCGTTCTACTATGGAGTTCTAACAACTGATGTCTAATGTGTGATTCCAACATCTTAGAAATAAGTGCTTAACTCCTGATTTGTAAATTATGTACCATTTTTTGTTCTTATAATCCTTATTGGAGCTTGAAGAAGTACTTGAATACACTTCTGAAAGGTGATGATGATGCTGGTGCTTCATCTTTTGACCTCGTAAACTTAACCCATGTATTTCTTGAATAGTCATTGACGATAACAAGAATGTAATTTTTCCCATTAATGCTTTCAACTCTCATATGGCTACATAAGTCCATGTGCAACGATGCAACTTTGCTTCGAACTGGTACGGATTTGGGTTTATATGATGCTTTTTGCTTTTCCTTGTTCGCATGATGGACATAAGTAATCCTTAGTATATTTGAACTTTGGAAGTCCGTGATGATGTTGTCTTTCGCAAGTTTGCTGAGTGTTTTGAAATTGAGATGGGATAATCTTCTATGCCACAACCAGGACTTTGTTCCAGATGCTCTTGTCATAAGACATATTGGTGATGAAGAGCCATTTGGTTAATGTCGATAGCATACAATTTTGGGCCATGATTCCCAGTTAAGAGATCACTGCCATCCAAGTTTCTAACGAAACAAGTATTTCTCCTAAATGCAACCTCTAAATCTGCATCACATAACTGCCTAACTGAAAACAAATTATTTCCCAACCCTTCGACATTGTAAACCCGAGTGATCAAATAATTTCCAAATGGAAGATCTCCATAACCCATAATAGCTGCTACATGATCATTTCCAAAGAGTATGGTTCCCATGAATTTCCAGACGAAATTGATCAGCAGCTTTAGATTCCCAGTCATGTGCTGGGAGCAACCCGAGTTGACGATCCAAAGACATATTTCGATAACCTACCAAGAAACAGAAGAAGATGTTTTTGGAAACCGTTTTGATTTTGGTTCCTTTGGGTTAGAGGTAAAATCCTGATCACACTCATAGAAGATTTCTACTGGGTATACTGGAATAGAAGTCATTCTACCATTCTGGAGTGTGAATATTCTACCTGTTGGTTTCCAAATACCATTCCTAAAGGAAAAACTATGCTTCTTATCAATAGTGTGAGACCTAAATCTTGCAACTAGACTTCCTATTGGTTTAGCATAAGTTATTTTTTGAACGTTCTTCTGAACAGGGTTATCATTCACATTCTTAGAAACACAATCATCTTGAACATCATTAATTAAAGATTTCTTGCTAGTTAAACAAACAAATTCAACACATTCATTAAACATAGCAATTTTCATAGGTTCATTACATTCAGATGAAATGTCTTTCTTATTACAAAGCGGTACATTCCTAGGGTGTTCTTTTACTTTCTTCTCTTTATTCGTGCTACTACTCTTAGAGACAGGTGAGACTCTATTGTTCCTTGTATTGCTTTTATGTTTTAGTCTGTTGCTCTAGAGGTGCTTTCTAGTCTGTAGAAGGTAAGGCACACGCATTAGAATTCACATTTTAGCAAGAGAAGTGGTTTCACTTTCATAGTCTCTTTAGAAGTTTTTTAAACTCATGTCGTTTGTTCCATATGGTTTAGATGTGGAGGCAGACGCATTAGTGGTACTCATCTTAAAAAGGCCGGTGCTAAAACTTTTGGTTTCTCGATAACCGCTTTTTCTTTTTCAACAATCTTTTCATTTTGCTTTGGCAAGGCAAGTGGAGTGACTGGTTTTGACAAATCATTTTTCTCATTAACGTTTGGAGGAGGCTGAGAAATACACATTTTTGTTTGGAAACCGGTTTGGGAACATTTGTTTTCTCCTCAGTCAATGGTTTTGAAATCTTAGCATCCACAGCCTTTCCTTTTTGATATTCTAGCTAAGCTCTCAAAAGATCATTTTGCTCTTTCATCTCCTTGTAGGCACGCTCATACGACAGTTTGTCATACTTGCATTCCTCAGTTTTTCAATCAAGTTGTTTAAAATATGATACAATTTCTTTTTCAAGTTTTTCAAGAGATTTTTCTTATTTTGAAACAATTGCGGAAGTCTCAGACTAGAGTCTTTAATGGTCTTCAACAGAATATGTTTGTAAGATTACGGACATAATATCGGTAGTCATAACATCTTCGAAGAGAGAATCATTTAAATTTTCCAAAAATTTGATGTGTTCAAAACATTCATTAGCTTTCTTTACCAGAGATTTATGGTCCTTGAAAAAGTCACCTATTTCTTTCAAAAATGCTTGTTCAAAATGAATTACCCTCACACTGATGTGATTTAGCGGAGTGGCAATTTCAGTTTCAAAAACCTTTTTCATTTCATCATGAAAACTAGAAAACCAGTTGTTAGTACTGGTATTGGTTTTGGATTTAACAACCTCTTGAAGTTGCCCAATTCTAGTTTTAACTTCATCTAAAATGCTTCTAGCATCACTTGTGTTAAAGGGATTGTTTGAAGACATTTGTTCAATGTTCAAAAATGAATTTGAGACAACTACTGGTTTTGAAATTGGTTTAGACTTTTTGTTTGAAACACTGGGCATTATGGAAAACTTTGACTTTTCTTTTTGAGGAACAAAAGGAACTCCAAAAAGTTTGTTAAGTTTGTTGTCATCAATTGGTTTTATTTATGGGTTCTTTGGTTTCATGTTTGATCTACTCGTTAATTAGTTCTAACGCTTCATGAGAATCACGAACATTTATGGGTTCATGCTTATCTAACAAAGTTTTTCCATTATACAAAACTTTTGGGTAAAGGGAGTAATCACGCACTCGGTAAAATATATTAACCAAAACGTTTAAGTACAACGGATGAGAGTGAATCTCTCACCGCCTGCTACATGGGCAATGTACACGCACTAACAAGTGCATATTAACCAAACAAAATACATAAGAAAGACATGCCAATCTTATGAACTACCAAATATTCAAAATTACTTCCTACCGCGACCTAAGAGACTAACATCATACATGTCACACATATCCTCCAAGTTTCTGGGTAAATCGTAGACATTATTTTTGGGTAAAAGGGTTTAATCACCCCGGTAAAATTCATTACTCCAAAAAACGTTGAGGTACAATAGGGTGAGGGTGATGTCCCTCACCTCAGTCCCTTAGGACACTTAGAGACTTGAATATAAGAATGACACACCATTCTTATAACTTACATAATAAAAACTTACCACCTACAATGACTATACACGTGAATAAAAATAGGAATTAAAACATGATTCACTAAAGTAGCACCAAGAACATAGCCATCGTAGAACTTCCATCAATCTTCCATGTGAACTCATCCACATAGAGCTTGAACTTGCATAACCAACCAAAGAAATCCTTGAGCCATTCTCCAACACAATCCGATAGAAAATCATGGAGCTAGTCGAGACTAAAAGTTTCACGAACCAGCAACCTTCATGCCATGATCCCCTTCCAAACAACCAATAACGTCAATATCCCATGAATAGGGACACCACGATAATCAAATACACCAAGAACAAGGGCACCATGAAACAATCCAAGGGTAAATAAACCCCAACATGTAGATCGAATATGCAACAAGAAACGACCGGATCTAAAGGCATAAAAGATGTGAACACGAGCATGATCAAGTCGCACCAAACGATCACTAGATTTTTGAATAAGAACCCTAAAACTTAACTTCCATAACATTCAAGAACATCAATCAAAAGACCCATAAAATAATGAACAACAACATGTCTTTGAAAGATGAACCTTGTTAAAAACCAAGATCAACATGACTTCAAAGATACCGATCAAAGAAGACACCAACGACACCAAAGACCATCCTCTCTCCTTTAACCCACGTACACACTACTTCCCAAAACCAAGATAGCCACGATCAAAATACATGACCAATGGACGAAGTCCAACATTCAATCCAAGATTAAAACATTAAAGCGCAAAGAAGAACCCCAACCAATTAAAACTATAAAATACGAAACCCTTAAAATAGGGTTTCGTTCATGAGATGAACCTTAACAACCATTCAATCCAGAAGGCGGTTAGAGGCAGATTTTGATCGACCATAACCAACAAACAACGATCGTATATTAATATCCATGAAACCAAAGACGATCGACAGAAACAAAGAAAACCCTAAACCCAATCACAAAAGCAATCGGTTAGGGTTTCGGTAAATCGTAGACTTGAGCAGCATAATCATCAAACTCATCAAGCTCTAGTCCCTCACCACCCCCAGAAGCCAAAAATGACACCATAGGGTTCTCCGGCTCCCAAACCTCATCCTCATCACTATCAGAACAAGTCACATTCCCGACTTTAGAGAATGGATTACTTACCTTAGTTGCAGAAGAAGTCATAGTCTCCGGAGGCTTAATAGGCGCATCAATATCAATGCGAGATTCCTTCCCCCGAGAACCATCCATACCTGCTTCCTTAGTACAACCAGAAGAATTCCCAATCTTCGCCTCATCGAGAAGAATCATCCACAAGACTTGGGATGCCCGAGTCATCTGGCACCTCAAGAGTCCCAAAGAGTTAGATGTGGTAATAGGTGTACCTTTAGCATTAACACTAACAGCTTTCGGTGTCTTCGTCTTTGCAACATATACCTGCTTCCTAGGTGCAAATCTAGGACCCTTACCCATATTAATACCACTAGACATCTTCATACCTTTGGGTTTGGCTTTTCGATTCTAAACCACCTTAAAACCATCATCAGGTTCTTCCAAAGTCGATGTGGGAGCAACATCATTATGCTCCTTAATACTCTTAGGACAACAGGTAGTAATATGCCCAAACACTTTGCATTTCGCACAATGTGGAGGCTTCCATTCATATTCCACCTTGATACTTGCTGTAGTAAAACCACTATCGTCCTTTTTAGGGATCACCATAGTCACCACATGTTTTAGCTCAGATGCTGATGATAATTCCACAAGAGCACGTGCAAAACTAATGCGACCCCATGAATTAACACACATGGAACTAGTAAAAGCATCTAACATAATCGGCTTACCCACCTGAGCTTTCTTGAGTGCACAAGGAGTTTTGTTACCAAGAGCCATTTTTTATGTTTTATGATAATACATATTTGTTTGATTAGTTATCATCTTGATTGTTTGAGCTGAATGACCCATTGTAACAAGAAGATTTTCCAATTTGCTAATTTTTTCATTTTTCTCAAGATTTTCGTCAAGAAGAGAATCTTCTGGTTTTGAAAACTCAGCTATCAACTGTTTCTTCTCTTTTTCAAGATCAGAATAAGTTGCTTTTTGTTTAGAAAGTTGGTTTTTAAGATCAGAAATTTTCTCGTTTAAAGATTTTATTTTCAAGCTCAAATTAACATCAAGTGTGTCATACTTGATTTGCAATTGTGTTTCTCTTAAAACGGAATTTTGATAACCAATTTCTAATTCTGACTCTTTGTTTTTGTGAAATTCAAAAGCTTTTTCATTTTCCTTGTACCTCTCAAGCTCAGTGATCAATTTATCATTTGCGGCCTTAAGATCGCAATTGACCTTTTTAACTTTCTCAATTTCAATACCACAATTATTATTCAATGATTCAAATAAGGCACGTGTTTCCTCATCAGTCTCAGTATTTTGTGCCACGTAGCCTCTACTAGGATCCACATCTCGAGTTTTAGAGTTAATATTGCTACTACTCGATTGTACAAGTATGTATCATAAGTGGGTCTTTGGCGTCACGAGAATGTTGTTCCTCATGAGTAAACACATCAAGTATGACATTGTTATAGCATGGATGAATGATTGGTACCTCACAGATGCGTTGGCATCATAAACAGGAGGTGTGTCGAATCGTGTCATACTTAGCCTCTGAAGATTTTCCATAATGTTGCAGTTCACATTGATATCCTCTTGATCTTCCATTTCATCCATAATAGCTATAAAGTCATGTTCCTCAACAACAATCGCATCCATGCTTCTACCTTTTGTACCAACAACAATACTTTCAAGATATCAATTCTTCTTTTCGCTTACTAGGGCAATTACTTGCAATGTGACCCACTCCTTGAAAATCGTAACACGTAACCCGATTAGCCTCGATTCACATATCCGTAATTCCCAATGACCTGAGCGCAACATTCCCATTCGGATTACCCATCGTTCTATTACCAACATTCGACTCATCCGATTACCATGATTTGGAACCGCTGATTACCCATGTGAAATCCAATAGCATATCCCTGTTGATTCCTAATAACTCTAATAATTTGTTCTTGTTGACCCATATTCAAACCCGGCTATGCAATTTGCCTGTAGCGAGTGTTTGAAGAAATCCTTTAGTTATTGTTAGTTGGTGTGGAATAGCGTCCTTTGAATACTTTAGTCAAATAAGCAAATGCATTAGACAACGCCTCTATTTGTTCAGCTTCGAGATCGGTGATTCCCGGTTCCTGGTATTGTGGATATTGTTATTGTTGAATGACTTGTTGTTGTGGTAGATAGAATTGTTGTTGAGGGATAATAGTTTGTGGTTGTGGGATGTATTTCTGCATGTTGGTGTTAGTGGAAGATGATGAAGGTTGCTGTTGTGTGTTCACTCGAGTTTGTGTCTATGCAATTAGTGCTAAGGGATCATGATTCTTTGCCAATCTTTCTTTCCTTACTCGTTGGCTTGACTTGGTTTTGTTTCAAAATATTGTAGAGTTGATCAAAGTTCACCGATGTAAGTCCTTTGTTTGGTTGACAATAGTGACACAATCGTCCCATTCTTCTTGAAGATTGTTGATGAATTTGATGTTACTCACGATAGTTCGGGTGTCACTTGTTTCGATTAACTCATTCATCAAAGTGCAAAACCTTCCATAGTAGGATTCAATGGATTCTCCGGAGTTGATGTAAACTTCTCCCATTCGCTTAGTAGCTTGTTCTCCATGTCTTGTTGTCCAATTTATGTTCCATAACATAGTCGTCTAACACGCTCCCACATATCGTAAGTAGTTTCACGCTATCTATAGGAACAAAGATGTCTCTTGGTAATCCCGGTTGACGATGTTTATTGCCATGTCATCTCGCTTCGATCCGCTTCTTATCCTCTTCATTGTATTCGACTCATTTTGATCACGATAATATGGTGGAACGGGAGGTATTGCATGAAGGTTTCGTGGTCTTGGATTTTTCATGGCTTGAAGGTTCCATAAATAATGGATTGTATCATGAGTTTTCATTAGGTTTGGTTTTGATGTAGCGGAGCATATGACTTGTCCATTGAAGATATCCACCTTTTTCCAAAGATAGGAGGACGGTTTTCAAGACCTACCGCATGAATGTCTTCTTGAGTTTCCATTGATGAAGGTATTTGTGATAAAGTTGATGCATGATCGATTCAAAGATAAAGGAGTTATGTTTGATGAAGATTAAGCTCGGTTGTTGTAGTGAAAATTTGGTCAGAAAACTTTAAAACCTCAATAACTTCTGTTCGGAACATTTTTAGGCCTCAAAGGTTGACCTGAATGGACTTTAGTTGATCCGGCGTGTCTTTCTCCTCGTTCTGAAGGTCGTTTTAATGGGTAAAACACTGAAAACGGAGTTACAGTTCAAAAGTTATGGCCGTTTGAAGTTTTTTGAAAATCTTGTCAAAATTGCAAAATCTTGGTCGAAATTGGGTGGTTAGTCGTAAACTAGGTCCTTATTCGTAAGAATTGAATCTTATTCGTAAAAAGTCCTTGCTCGTAGAATTAACTCTTATTCGTAAAAAATATCGTTACTCGTAAGATTTAACTCTTATTCGTAAAAAATTGTCTTACTCGTAAGATTTAACTCTTATTCGTAAACAACAGTATTATTCGTAAGATTTAAGTCTTATTCGTAAAAAATGTCTTACTCATAAGATTTAACTAGTATCTAACTAACTTGTCCAAGATAGCGAGATTTCACAAGTCGAAGTATTTCACAAACTTATCCAAGTTAGGGAAGTACTGAGTAATTGTTGTTGCACGAAGAATCTTCACCAGGAGCTTATTCATAAACCTTATTCCTAAAGTTCACTTCTTACGAATAAGCTTATTCGTAAGATCAGGGTTTTGACTTTCCTTATTCGTAAAATAAGGGTTTTGACTTTCTTACTCGTAAACCTTATTCTTAAACTGCCCATATTTTTGCAAAACACTATTTTTCACCCAAAAACATATTTGTGCCCTTATTCATAAATTAATGATTTCTTTTGCACAAACTTCTTCTAAAACACTTAAAGATCAATGAAAACAACAACTTCAACATAGAAAACACGTAAAAATCAAAACTTTAAGCAAAAATCTCATGTTTTTATATAAAACACGCAATGTTTAAGTAAAGTTTCACCAAAAAATGAAACACAAACACTCCTAAATCATTGTTAGGCCATTGATACCAATTGTAGGACCTTGTTTTTATCAACTATATCATGTTATAATGAAGTGCAAATGGTGACTTGAAGTATGTAAAACGTATGGAACTAGAGAGAATGAAACATGAAATGAGAACTTTTATTCATAAACAAAACACACACTTAGACACTCAAGCACATACCTCAAATGACACATTTGAGGTGTATTTATGGTAGAATACAAGATGCCCTTAAGGCTTGGCCATGGGCCTCGTTTTGGATTGGATTGGGTTGGATTACAAATGATAAGAGACTAGCTTAACATAACTAATAACCTGTTAGCTTAGCCCAATCCACTAGCCCACTGACTATTCTATTACAATGTCTAACACACGTTACAAAGTTCCTAAATGTGAATGACCATCACTTTCTATTAAGGCTAACAGGGAGCTTCAACTAAGGGCATAAAAGTAGTAGACACGAAACTCCTATCGGCACCGGTATCAAACAGTATGGAAGCATAACGATTATTGAGAAGGAATGTACCAGTGACTACATTTGGATCCTCCTAGATCTCCTTCCCAATGACATACACTCGAGCTGCTCCCACATCTGCCTGGTGATTTCCAGTGCCTTGGTTTCCTCGGTTTCCTTCCGCTCCTCGATTACCATGGTTATGCCCATTACCTCCCGCACCTCGGTTCCCATGGTTTCCTCCATTACCAGAATTTCCCTTGTTCCAGGGCTCTCGACACTCATTCTTGTAGTGCCCCATCTTCCCACATCCATAGCAGGTGACATTTTCCTTCCAGTCCGTTCCCTGAGTAGTTTGCGCCACAAAAAGGGGTCGGGACCTATATTCTTTGGCCAATTGTCTTGCTTTTGAGCAATTTCGCACACCATGGTACACTGTCCATCGTGGTGTCGATTGTAACGTCCACACAATGGCTTGTTTCCTTTATAACCCTTCTTCTCTCCATTACCGATAATATACACCTTGGCAGTTTCTTACCGTTTGTTGGGGTAATCACCACCTTTTGCATTATCATTCCTCTTTTTCTTATCATTCCTCCCATTGTCCATACCTTCCAACACAACGGAATCCATTAAACGTTGAGCTATAATAATGGTCTCATGAAGGTTTTTCGTTCTGCAGCAATCACATCGTTCCTAGTAGCTAGTGGCAAACCATCAGTATATAGCTCAATTTTGAGTGCCTCAGTGCGAACCATCTCGGGGTAAAGTAATGACAACTCTTGAAAACGACGGTTGTAAACTGTCATGTCGGTAGCTTTCTCCTTATGATTATAAAACTCAATCTCTAACATCTTAACTTCATTCCTTGGATAGTAAGTCTTGATCACCAAGGCTTTGAACTGATCCCATGTCATAGCATATGTCATGTGACTTCCAACTGACTTATGGTAGTTTTTCCACCACCAAGTCAAAGCTTCATCTTTTAGAGTAAACGTTGCATACTTTACTTTGGCATCCTCATCACAGTTACTAACGGTAAACAGCGACTCTATTTTCTCCATCCATCTCATCAGGTAAACAACTCCTTCGGTTCCTCCAAATTTAATGGGACCACAGAACCGGAACTCCTTATAGGTACAACCTCGGGTTCGGTTAAGCAGAGGGGTTCCAGCAGAGATGTTAGAGTGATTTGACTCAGCCAGCAACTCAGCGAAATGCTGAGTCACGAGCTGATCGATAAGAGCTCGATTCACAGTAGGAGTGTTAGGTGGAGCGTGACCATTGTCACCTCGATCATTGACGTTCTGATTCTCAGTGGAGGGATTGTTGGTATCCGGGTTGTCGGTATTCTGATTCTCAACATTCTGAGTTAGGCGCAGACCTCGACGGCCAGTGTTGACCACAACAGGCACTGCTCGGATGGTCCTAGGTGGGTTTCATCTTGGAGCAATTGATTAGAATTACAACACATTGTGCGGAATGTAAAGTGTTTGGGCATGTTAATGCTTGTTGTCCTAAGAGTACTAAGGAGCATCTTGATGTAGCTCCCACCTCGTCTTTGGAAGAGCCTGATGATGGGTTTAAGGTGGTGCAGAATCGGAAAGCCAAACCCAAAGGTACGAAGATGTCTGGTGGTATTAATATGGGTAAGGGTCCTAGATTTGCACCTAGGAAGCAGGTATATGTTGCAAAGACGAAGACACCAAAAGCTGCTAGTGTTAATGCTAAAGTACACCTATTACTACGTCTAACTCTTTTGGGACTCTTGAGGTGCAAGATGACACGGGCATCCCAAGTAATGTGGTTGATTCTACTACTGACGAGGCGAAGATTGTGCATTCTTTTGGTTGTACTAAGGAAGCAGGTATGGATGGTTCTCGAGGGAAGGAATCTCGTGTTGATACAAGTGCGGCTATTAAGCCTTCGGAGACTATGACTTTTTGCTACTAAGGTAAGTAATCCGTTTTCTAAAGTCGGGAATGTAACTTGTTCTGATAGTGAAGAGGATGAGGTTTTGGAGCCGGATAACCCTATGGCGTCATTTTTGGCTTCTGGGGGAGGTGGGGGATTAGAGCTTGAAGATTTTGATGATTATGCTGCTCAAGTCTACAATTTACCGGGACACTTGGAGGATATGTGTGACATGTATGATGTTAGTCTCTTAGGTCGTGGTAGGAAGTAAATTTGAATGTTTGGTAGTTCATAAGATTGGCATGTCTTTCTTATGTAATATGTTTGGTTAAAGTGCACTTTTAGTGTGTGTCTGTTGCCCATGTAACGGGCCGAGGTAAGAGATTTACTTTCATCCATTGTACTTAAACGTTTTGGTTAATATATTTTACCAGGGTGCAGGATTACTCCCCTTTACCCAAAAAAAAACACAAGAGTTCCATAAGTTCCAAACATCACACATCATTACTCAAGAAACGATTACTAGAGGGTTGAATACTGCACGAATACCAATCATGACAATAAGGATACTATCACATTCACATCAATATAATGCAAGCTTTAAACAAAAAATTAAAGGATGCACTTCTATTAATCATAACTGTCAATACATAGTATTCGAAGTACAATAACACGAAAAGATAGGAAATCATCATAGACGATTCTAGTAACGAAGATAACAAACATAACCAAGATAAGTCGGTATCTCTAACTGAGGACTCCTCAGTTTCGAGATGGTACAACACCATAAGCCTAAATGCATCTAGCCACGATCTGTACGGGCGGCTCTCACTAATCTCTGTAGGCTTTCAATCTCTCTCCACACTGAGGAAATCTCAACACGCTGGGAGTCGCGATCTCTCTTTAGTTTGGAAACCTCTCTCTCCAGCTCTCTAACCTTGCGCCAGAGCGCTCGGTCCACCTCTTGAGCTGTCAGGAAATCTCTCTGAAGGTCTCCCATATGCTCATGGAGATCCGTCATGCCCTCTCTCAATGAGATGGTCCTCCTAACCAACATCCCCATGTCTCCCCTCATCTCCTCAAGACTCGACATCGATACGCCAGCTAATCATTCCGCTAACTGGCTAAGCCTAACCCCCTGAGTAATAAGTCGCTCCTAGATCAGACCCATCTCTCCACACTCAGCGGGCTCTGAGGCTAACTGATGTGCGTACGAAGCGCGTTCGGGGTCAAAGGAACTTCTTTTTCATCGAGCAAGTTTTTCAACACCCTAGGCAGTGAACCTAATCATTGTAGTGTAGTATTGGGTAAGCCTCGGGGATTGATATCATTCTCTAGGGAATAGGAATGCTAGCAAGAAATTTATTACGCTAAGGTGGGGTTGAGGATGATTTTTTTATCTTTTTAGTTTTTATAAAGCTAAGGGTAAAATCTCGGGCAATTGGTTTGGGTGTGGTACTTCACCGATTACTTCTACTATCTAATTATCTAATACTACGGGTAGCTATGTCTATTTGATGTGTGCTCGTATGATGATTAAAATGTGTTTACCTAGATACTATTACTCCCTAGTTATCTTTTATTGATGGTTGAATTGTCACGTCCTTATTCTTAGCGTTGTGCTTCCTAAAGTCGTAGGTGTGCATATGCCCTAACTCTTTGAGGTTACCTCTGGTTTAGCCTACGAAATCCGCTGGATTAATCATAAACTAACTTTCACAAAGATTATTCAAGCATTAAACACAACGATAGCCTAGTTGCACTCCTAAACTAATTACAATTAAGATAAGAGATAACCTAACAATAATTAAAACTAGGTTTCATAGATCAAAGCAAATACACAAGAAATTTAGCTAGACATGTTAAACAAGCAAGCATACACACAATCAATGGAATACATAATGATACTATTGGATTAAAACACTTATCTTGATGTGTAAAATAGGGTTTGGGACCCTATATATAGATTTACAAGTGCAACGGCGTCGCCTTAGAGGTGGGAAGCCGTCAGATCGCCGTCATTAGGGTTTTCGTCTTGGCCAAGTTATCGATGGGAACACCTCACCTTAGAGTTGTGAAGCCATCGGGCTTCAGATGAGACGTCGTCTTAGTTCTGGATCTGGGCCGTCTGAGATGAAAAGTCTGGGTGATTCCCTTCTTCTTCAAAGCCTGACGCCATCAGGCGTTATGAGCAAAAATTCAACTGAGCCGTATGGAGCATGTTTTTTTATAAAATCTATATAGAGGGACGGTGTCGTCCTTTGATTGGGATGCCTTCAGGTTCATTTTGAGCAGCTTGAGTGGCATCGGTCTTGACTTTGCCAATTTCTTCATGTATTCGCTCCTTTTCGTCCAAATGTGCATCATTCTAGCATTTTGCTTCCAAGAGACCTAAAAAGTGAAAATGAACGAAATTACGCAGTAACGGATATAAAAGTTGTCGATTAAGGGCTTAAATGACCCCTTAAAAGTGTACATTTTAAATCCTTATCAAATATCCCTACACTTGGTATTTGCTTGTCCTCAACGATAACATTAAAATATAAGGGATTTATAGGAGCATACATTTTTTCTCTACCATCCTCTACGATAACATCAAAATATAAGGGATTTATAGGAGCATCCCTACACTTGAGTTTTTATTTCTATAACACTAATTGACCCGATTTGAAAAGATCAAAGCACTTGGAGTATTTAATTACGTAGACAAAGGAAATTTGAATTTAACGTTCCTTCCCGTTACTCCATAAAATTTTACTTTACCCATGAGTCCCAATCATCCCAAAACTGTGTATAAAAGATATGAATCGAATTAGCAACCATGCAAGTAACTAGATAATTGAACTAAGGGTTTAGTAATGATAACAATAATGCACTAAAGGTGAGTGCATACAAGATAGGCTAAGGCGATTTGGGTGAACATTGGGGGGTGGATTGTAAACAATGCTCTTCATTGATATTCCAGAAAACCAAAACATCACGAGAACCGCGAAAAGGATAGGCTTTGAGGGGTTAACTAGGGTTATCGTGTACTAAAAATAAGTACATCCCAAGGGTGTGGGTTAATTACTCAACTGATGTGGAAGAAGTAATTATAATACAGGTGTCAAACAAGGGTTATCCTAATGCCTCTTATCACTTAGTTATTCCTAACTACACAAGTGTAGTCTCACCAGCGATCTCAGAATGCATCACAAAACAAGTTCTAGAATCTATTATACTACCGGTGCACTCTCTATGCATTAAAAGTGAATGCTTTATTCCTAAAGATCTAGGGGCGAACCTCACATTTTTGGGTGGAATTTGAGTGGTAAACGGTTTTTTTGTGCTAGTCATATAACTCCTATCCATGAGACGATTTATTAAGACTAAAGTTTTAGCTCGTACATGTCCTAAATTTTTTTAAATTTGGTGCTAAAATTCCCTAACAAATATTTCTCATAGTTTATTACACAAATGACCAAGGACAAGACAAATAATCAAGGATAAGAATAGTTTCTTAGTTCCCGTTTTTTTCTCCCTCCCTACACTTAAACTGAACATTGTCCCCAATGTTCCATGAAAGTATCAAAGTTATGATAAAGGAAGGTAAGTAAAAGAGAAAGAAACTAATACTCCCCTGATTAGCTCGGTAGGATCCGTGTGAAGTTGTGGTTAAATTCTTTCCCAAGAAGAATGTATACGTGATAAGCTCCATCCAATCTTTTGTTTCTTCTTCTTGCCAAATATAACCTGCACACTTTAAGAAAAAAAACGAAACATTCGCGTAAAATCGGCGGTAAAACTATATATGACACAACTACACTAAGATATAATGCTTGTGGAATGGATGTTTGCAGATTTTCTGGAAAATTAAGACCTAAGGATTTCCAAAAATTTATAAGTAGCACGTAAAACGAAAAAAAAATTGATAAGTCAAGTCATTGACCGACGTCGTCAGATTTAATCTCGACGCGGTCAGGTTGTCATGACAGTAAATCGGTCTCACGCATTTTCCCGGAAAATTCGGAAAATTACATCTTTAAAACCTTGAAAAATTCGCAAAACATCAATTATGACTCGATACAAGCATTTGACTCTAACAAACACATATATATCAATTTCACTAATTGTAATTCTCATGTTTACGTTCTTTTAAAAACGTATATAATCTTCTCTACACTTATCTTTTTTGCAAAATACTTTTATATGTAATTAAGACGAGGTTAAAGACAAAATAAAGCATTTTCACAAAATCAAACATGAGAATAAACAACAATGAAAAAGATATATGACACACAAACAAGCAAAAAATTAAGCATGGGTTGCCTTCCACGAAGCGCTTTTCTTTATTTAAAAGTCTTGTAGCTAGACTCGAAGTCGTGCTTCTACGTGACTTCCTTACCATCATCATTTTCCTCATGACGATCTCTATTGGGGTTCTCCATGGTATAGTTATGCCCTATCGTGCATCTTTCTAAGAAATCATTTTCCCCCCAATTGGTTCTATATTCCGCTCCTAATTTCAAACAATCCTTATTGAACCCAAAAATCTTATTCATCACATAATCTACTCCTTTCTCCTTATCCTTCCCATTCCTATAGTAGACCGATAGCTTAAGTTCCTTTTCATCATTTCCTAGTGATGAGAATTTCTCAATCTTAAATGGCATTTGGTAAGCTATGTCATCGGTCTCATCCTTGAATCTAACTATTCCTAACGACGAATCATAAGTCATCCTGGTGTTTTCTATGAATGGCTTTTCTAGAACTACATGGGACAAGCTAGGATCTATGGCCGTACAAATATCCTCCACAATTATGAAATCCGTAAGGTACGTGAAACTACCTACATAGACGGGCAATCCTTAACTCTACCAAGGAAATTACAACTAACTCTAGGATCATCGAGGTCTTGCCTATTTGGGATAAGTTTATAGATGTGCTAGTCATGATGTTTATTGGGGACTTGCGATCAATGTAGGCCTTTGCCATGAAATGATGTCCTATGCAACAAGGTATGTTGAGATTTCTAGGATTTCCAAAGATGATTCGTGGGCTTGTCCTAACATACATGTGACGAAGGTCGCATACTAGGTGTGGGTGGCATGAAAGTTCTTCTTCTATAGGAAACTTATTGAATTATTCATCACCTACTTCGTCTACTTCGTTGGTTAATTTTTCCTTAGGAGTTTCACTAACCTCAAGCATTGTCTCATGGTTCGCTTCGTCACTATTCCTATTCGGTTTCACTAGAGTGATGGCATTGACGAATTGAACGTGCTTGGATGAAGAGGGATCCCTAGTTTCAAATACTTGCTTGGGTCCTTAATTTTCACACCGGAATCTTTGGGAGAATGAGTCGAGATGGCATTAACCTTTTCGATGGTCTTCCTATCACTATTGGTCATGGCTTTCAAAAGGTTATCTATCTTCCTATCCATCTCCGCTTATTGTTGGTTAAAGCGGTTCGAAAGCTTGGCTATTTGAGCCTCTTGGAATGTAACTAGGTGTTGCAATATCCCTTATATGTTTTTTTTACTAGGGCCGTGGGACCACGGGGAATCATTAGAGGTGAATTCTTTGGTTTTTCCCCAATTATAGTCGTGTTTACCCCTCCATGCTTCTCGGGTATCATTGAAAGTCCTAGGTCCAGGTGTTATGGGGAATCTCCCTCCCATTCCATTTTTACGCGAGGATGCGTAGTGCACGGAAGCTTGTTCGAAGAGTCTCATGCAAGTACGAGTGTCATGGGGACCACTGCATAGCTCACACAAGGAAGAGACTTTGTTCACATGGCATGAAGACTTAGGATTCTCGTAGGTGCTCATTAGGAATTTGACTTGATCTTCAAGTTCGAGCATCCTACGATTGGAAGTTTGTGAGTCAATGGGAGGCAAGGAGATTGCCTTGACAGTTTTGGGGAACTCACGGGGGTCATTCCAACTTTCGTTGTCATAGAGGGCAAGGTCCTCTATTGTACCCCACGATTCTTCCGCGGTAAGTTCACTAAGTTTTCCACCGGCCGCTTGGTCAATGGATTGCCTAGTTGAGAAGTTGACATGATCGTAAAAGAGTTGGACTTGAAGCCAAAGATCGATGCCGTGATGAGGGACTTTACGGAGTAAGTCCTTGAATCGAGTCCACGCCTCGTAGAGAGATTCGCCTTGACGTTGTTGGAACATCAAGATTTCATTCCTAAGTTTGGTAGTTCAACCCGGTGGGAAAAATTGGGCGAGGAAACGAGTGGTGAGATCATCCCAACTTGAGATGGATCTGGCGGGAAGTCGCTCAAGCCAATTACTTGCTTGGTCCCGTAGAGAGAATTGGAAGAGACACAAGTGCGTGGTCTCCCGTGTGGTAGCATCAAGGTCGATGGAATCAACGATTTTAAGAAAGTCCTTGAGATGCTGATCTTCGGAACGAATTCCAAGGAATGCACATCCGTTTTGCACCAACCGGATGGTGTTGGATCACAGGGCCATAGTTTGAGCTTGATCGGGGAGCTCAATGGTGTTCCTATAGCCTTGAGGATTTGGTCTAGAGTATTCACCAAGAGTACGGCCTCTTGGCGGGTCAATTGGTGCTGGGTCGATGGGAATTGGTTCATGAGGTGGCGGGTTATCACCTTCTGATGGGATTACTAACAAAGTCACGAAGAAGGGGGATAGACTACAAGAAAGCTAAAAATGAGAAAAAAAATCTTACTTGATAGGAATCAAGCAAGGGAAACTAAACGAGATAAAGATCTAACTAGCTATTCTATTCCCCAGCAGCGGCGCCAAAAACTTGATGGGCGTACGAAGAGCGTCCGGGGTCAAAGGAACTTCCTTTTCGTCGAGCAAGTTTTTCAACACCCTAGGCAGTGAACCTAATTGTTGTATTGTAGTATTGGGTAATCCTCGGGGATTGATATCATTCTCTAGGGGAATATGAATGCTAGCAAGAAATGTATTATGCTAAGGTGGGGGTTGAGAATGATTCTTTTTTTTTTAATCTTTTTTTTTAGTTTTTTATAAAGCTAAGGGTAAAATCTCGGGGCAATTGGTTTGGGGGTGGTACTTCTACCGATTACTTCTACTATCTAATTATCTAATACTACGGGTAGCTATGTCTATTTGATGTGTGCTCGTATGATGATTAAAAATGTATTTACCTAGATACTATTACTCCCTAGTTATCTTTTATTGGTGGTTGAATTGTCACGTCCTTATTCTTAACGCATTGTGCTTCCTAAAGTCGTAGGGTGTGCATATGCACTAACTCTTTGAGGTTACCTTTGGGTTTAGCCTACGAAATCCTCTAGATTAATCATAAACTAACTTTCACAAAGATTATTCAAGCATTATACACAACGATAGCCTAGTGGCACTCCTAATACAATTACAATTAAGATAAGAGACAACCTAAGAATAATTAATAACTTGGTTTCATAGATCTAAGCAAACACACAAGAAATTTAGCTAGACATGTTAAACAAGCAAGCATACACACAATCAATGGAAGACATAATGATACTATTGGATTAAAACACTTATCTTGATGTGTAAAATAGGGTTTGGGACCCTAAGATACTGTCCAAGTTGGACTACAAACGTTTAGGGTTTTTACTCCAAAAGTCTACCTCTCTAAATGCAGAAAAATCGAATTCTATATATAGATTTACAAGTGCGACGGCGTAGCCTTATAGGTGGGACGCCGTCAGATCACCGTCATTAGTGTTTTCGTCTTGGCCAAGTTATCGATGGGAACGCATCACCTTAGAGTTGTGACGCCGTCGGGCTTCAGATGGGACGTCGTCTTGGTTCTAGATCTGGGCCGTCTGAGATGAAAAGTCTAAGTGACGCCCTTCTTCTTCAAAGCCTGTCGCCGTCAGGTGTTATGGCAAAAATTCCAATGAGCCATCTGGTGCATGTTTTTATCAAATCTGTATAGAAGGACGGTGTCTGATAACATCAAATAGTCTTGAATATTAAGTGTCAATTTCCCCCGATAATGCTCGTATTTTATATAATTTATATGGATTTACGCTTGTTTTCCTCTATATTTCACTTTCAGGTAAATTACGAGCATTGGAGCTAAAGAGACGCGGATTTGGAGAGTTTATTGAAGATATATGATAGTATGCTCATTTTGAAGATGTTACGGCGTAACTCCCATCTCACATTACGCCATAACAGAAGCATGGCTCAGAAAACCAACTCAACTGAAGATTACGTCGTAACTCTCTCCAAAGATTACGACGTAACTAACTAGGTCAAATGAGGTTCTATGCAGCTGCAAGCTACGTCATAACTATTGTCTCAACTACGACGTAACAAGGATTTATTAAAGATACGGCGTAACTCCTTCCAGATGTTACGTCGTAACCAGCATTTTCAGTGTATATTATGAAGATAATGGTGTTACGGCGTAACTCTCAACTTAAGTTACGCCGTAACCAGATCTGGCCTATAAATACCACTCGAATTCTAGCATTTCTAATCATCCCATTTCACACACAACATCAGTGAACATGAGTAGAAGGATGAAGGTAGATCTTAGGGAGCATACGGAGCCATCTCCAAGGGAGAAATCACTCCCCTACTATAAGCATTAGCGTTTTATCTTTTCTTTACTTTCAATTCATGTATTTCGTAATGTTAAACATTGAATCAATTTTTTAGTTAATATGAGTGGCTAAGCACCTCTGGTGCTGGCCTAGTTATGATTCCTTAATTGTTTTGTTTATGTTTACATTGCTTTCGCATAATTGTTTCTAGTGTATGCATGCATAGTTTGTTGGTAGCTACCCTTGTTTCGGTAGTTTTGAATGGCGGTAGTGGCTAGTTACTTAGGAGATATGACCAAATGACCATAGGTAGGCTGAGTGGGAAGGGTAAGATATGACCAACTGACGACCCTTCTTCGCTTGTGCGATTTGACCAACTGATCCCTACCGTTTGGATGAACTTAAGTAGTCAAGGATGAGTGTTTAAGATGCTAGCGCCCGAGCACTCATTATTACAAATATTGCATGTAGCGGTACTTAATGACTCTGCTTAGGGGACTAAGAACAACTGGACTTTTGAAGGGTCACCTGACATCTCCAGTGGAACCCTTTGCTGATAGGTTAGGATGAACTGACCAAATGCTGTCCTAACAACTTTTACCCCCACTTGAAGTAATTGGAAGTATTTAAACATAAACTAAACTTGATAGGATGAATAACTAGTGTAGGATCGTATATTTTATGTTATTTGATGATTTGGGTGGTCTAGGAAGATGATTAAACAAGAATGCCATCTTAGAGAGAGAAAGAGTAGAGAGGGTGATCTTTTAGAGAGAGAGAGATAATAAAAAATGAAAGGTTAGATTAAAGAAGCACCACCCCTTCCAAGGATGGAAGGGGTATTTATAGTTACAAACAATACGCCCTCCTGTCGGGCTGTGGATCAGGCATACATTGGGTAAAGACCCGTCCTTCCTCCACGGTGTTACTCTAAACTAATCTACGCTACTAATTAACTAATTAACTACTAAACAACGTAAATAACTACAAGTCTACGAGCTAACATATGCTAGACCATAATTGGGGTGACCGACACTTTCACATGGAATTTCCAATTCCTAACAATCTCCCCCTAAGGGAGGTCACCCCATGAAATAAATTTTGCATCCTAAAATTCTATCTTTGTCTTTAGTTCTGAGCTCGTAGACTTCAATTCTACAATTTCCGCAATCTTTGTGCTTTAGTAGCGATTCTTCAAAGTCCGATTATTTTGTACTTTCAGTGGAGGTCTTTGAACTGATCCACATCATGATGATCTTTGAGCTTTCTTTGAGATCATCAGCCACAACAAATCTCTAGATCACCCTTTGTAGCATTGCCATCATGTGATGTTGTGACTTTTGGACCGACATGCACACACTTTCTCGGATCATGACATCTTTCCATCGTAGTAGTCAAGCTTTATCGGTTCATGATATTTGCGCACAGAAAGGTAGCATAGTATAAAATATCATAGCCGCTTTATGTAGATATACACTAGTCATGATTTCTTCAATTGTGTGGATGCCGTGAGCATGCGGCTTTGGATTGACTTCTCAATTCGATCACCGCAACCATCCAAATGTACCGCAAACAACAATTAGCAATAAAACACATGAAAGTGTCAAAGACACTTTCGTTGAATCGAGGTACGCGCCCACGCCCCGCTGATCAAGACAAGTATTGCCTCGTGATCGTATAATTCAAGAATCTCCTTGACAGGTTTCGCAATGCTTCTAGCCGTTCTCAAACCGGAGCGCCTCAAAGAAGACAACACGGAGTGAGTGAACCAATAATTGAGATTCACCGATTGATGAAAATTGATTTGAAAACAATCGCTATTGCTTAGAAGAAAGAGTTTTGCAATACGACGAAGGTTTTATGAGAAAGATCAATTTTCAATCGAAATACTTTTTGTATTTGAAAAGAGTACACATTCGATGTGCTAGAGAAAAGAAGAGATTCGACATCGAACGGATTTTTTCAAAAGTATTTTTCAATCGAGATACTTTTTGAATTTGAAAATGAATACGCATTGATGTGCTAGAGAAAGAAGATTTGCACATCGAAGGTTTTTCCAAAAGTATTCGCCAATTCATTTCTCGACCAAGGTTGATTCAAGAATGAATCACCCCATTGTTTCTATCCGCTTGTCACAAGCTTGATCTTTTGAAAAGATCTCATGTCACCCACCAAGAGCTTGTTTGATGTTGGCTCCGTATGATTTACATCTTCATCGTGACTATTTTTATATATCACTCGGATGTTCTGGCAATACCACAAGGATAATGCGTAGGACTCTTAATATATTCTTACTTTCCACATTGTGTGAAATAGCAAGTCTTCATTAATTTTGTGTCCTAATGAGATATTGTGGATGATCTCTTGGCTCTAGACTCAATAGTGCACCTTTGGTTTCATATGCCAGAGACTAGGGAGAGGGTCTCCTTCTTCAATATCAACAATCTCTAAGAGAAAGTCGATAGATTATGTAGGTTCCCCGTGAGAATGAAACAAGTCCTTTTAAGAGGAACTTGAGTAGCTTGGGAAGTTTTAGTGCGTCACTGGGTCCATGACGTCTTGTCTACAATAATGGCATTACCATAGTAACCACCAGTAGCATATGAATTGAACCCGGTTTCTGCCCTAAGATTGAATTATTGGAGGGCTATTTCTTTTCACCCTTTCACATTCATTTCTTTTTCATTCTTCAACCCTTCATTGCTTACGAGACTTCATTACTAGAACCTTGTTGGGTTTATTCCAGCTCTAGCTCTATCTCGCCGGCACTCTTCCCATTTCTCACTTCTCCTTTTTCATCATACCTAAGGACTCTACACTATCTAGTGGATTGTCCTCGGTAGATCCTCCGCTCTAGCGGATCGTGGGAACGAATACCTAACCTAACCATCCTTATAACACCATGCATAAAGTAAATTGGTCGGTCTTTTGGTATTGTTCATTCCTTTATGAAACCAATTGAAAAATCATTTGGAAAATCAATCAAGGTACTTGTGATATAAAATCAAAGCATTTTGTACCTTAATTGTTTTGATCATTTAGAAATTCTCCCCCCAACATGTGCATATGATATTGAAATTGTTTAGCACATGGAGGCAAGAGTTCTTTGAAATGATTTCTTGATCACAATTTCCTTAGAAAAAGCCATTTGAATTTATTTGGTAAATTATCCCCCTCAATATGTGCGTTGGTTGTTTAAAATCATTTTGCACATAGAGGCAAGAGGTTTTTGAAGTACTTTTCACGATTTCCAATAGAAACCATTCGCTCCCCCTCAATATGTGCATTGATATACGAAATAGTTTAGCACATATTAAAGAGAACTTGCACTTTGAATCAAAACGATCATCTTTTATCAAATTTCATATTAAATCACAAATTCTCCCCCGATCAAAAATATCAAACCCTTTGAGATTTTGGATCCCAAGTGATTTAATAAGGTTTAGAAAACATGGGAGAAAATGTGGCCTTGTTTAAATACTCTTCTGGTTTTTGGTTAAATGCTCCTCCTCAATCATGTGCATCATGTATTTGAAATCGTTTGGCACATGAAGGAAGGAGTGCTTTTGAAACAATCACCCTTTAAAACCGTTTTGAGATTTAAATCATGATCTCTCCCCTGATCAAAAATTTCAAACCATTTGAGATTTGTGATCCCAATTGATTTAAATCATTTAGAAAAGTTTGGGGAAAGACGTGGCAAGATTTAATTTTGAAAAGTGATAGATAAGGAACAGTTTTTCGACATTAAAGATTGTTTTTTTTGGGTAAAGGGGAGTAATCCTGCACCCTGGTATATTAACCACAAAACAATGAAGTACAATGGATGAGAGTGAGTCCCTCATCTCAGTCCCTTAGGACACGACCAAGCCACTATATAAGAATGACAGGCCATTCTTATAACTTACAAATCCAAATAAGTAACAATGACTAAAAATAAAAATACAATTCATCACAACTCAAATAAACACTTGAGTCTTTTCGTCATCTTAGTGATCGAGATCTTGTACATGATTCCCATAACCAAGTTTCCCCAACTTCCAAGTGCATATTCCAAACCAAATCCATTTGCGACTTCTATTAGTATTATGCATGAAGCATAATCTAATAACCTGATAAGAGTGGAATCCATAGCAAATCGAATTTGATCAAACCAACATGATGATACAAAGGGTTTTGAACAAGACCCTTCAAACTTAACTTCCATCTATAACATAAATAACCACAATCATCATAGTAATCCAAATCCATCTTTAATGCCATTCAGAAAGCTTCCACCCGGTAAAAACCAGCATGAATATTATCTTATTACACCCATCTGAAACCGACATCAAAGAAGAGAACTTACAGTAAGAAACAACATCACATAGGTACGATCGGAAGGATCCATATGACCATTAATGCATAGATCAGTTGTAATGTCAAACCGAAATAGCTTCCGGTCCCATACCATATTACGACAAACACCACATGAAACTCGGTCATGTACAACCCAACTCCAGCGCACATCCAAGACCTTTTCCAACCCAAAACGGACACCCATATCCATCTCTCTAAACCCACTACCATATCCTTAAAAAATGACAACTTACAAGTCAACTTGCAGGAATACGATCAAACCCAAGATGAGCGTTAACTTCCAAATGACAAAAATATCAAACCTTAAATAAGGTTTCGTTAAAGCACCAGATTTGGTAGCATGCAAATATAAAAAATGATTAAAGATTGAAGCATGCACCCAACCGACCCACAAAGTCACAAACACCGACCCACTATAACAATTGATCCAAAAATATTATTGTAGAACCGATCTAATGATCAATTGATTAAATTAAATTAATGCTGCTCGAGCAAATATAGGAGCAGTAGGCCCTCACAATTGGTATGAATAACCAATTGAATAAAGAACCCACGATTAAGAAATTATAAACATGTGTAGCAATAATAAAATCGGCGATTTAAATGGATCCACCCTACAAACACTAACCAATCAAATCTTCGGTAGTTGTTAAAGATTTAAATGGACATTAAAGATTGTTAGTGTCAGGTATGATAGTTTTAAGAGATCTTTAAGAAAAATAAAACAATTTCACAATCAAACAAGAACAGAAAAAATTTCATTTTGAAAGATCTTTGATTTTTAAAGAAAAATCATACCAAGACATAACATTAAATCTTTAGATCACCACTTTAATTCGTACAAGCTGGACTTGATAGATGAAATATTGTTTGAAAATATTTTATTTTAAATCACTCTCCCCCTCAATCGATAACCGTAGTCGTTGATTGAGTGACTTAAGTTTTGATAAAATGAAGTCCGGTGATTTCTAAAATTAAGTCCAATTTATTTTCAAAAACAATATTTTTCCATTTTTCAAAACAATATTATTCAAAAATTGTTTAAAAAATGGTATCATCACTATTATCCTGCACAATGATACGTTAGGTGGATAGGCTGCTTCTGTTGTTGTTGTAAGGCTTGAAGAAAACCATCTGCAGAAGCAGTGAGACCTCTGAAGTTGCATCTATCGTGCCAACTATCCATGGAGAGATCTGATTAAGCTCCGTTTCTTCTTTTGTCGACCCAAGATATAGTTGCCCTTTCCTTTCGGCATTCAATCATCTTCATTTGTGGGATCCGGATCAGGAACATTCTTTTATACCATGATATATGCATATGTTAGTGGACACAAACAAATATATGGTGGTCGACATCACCCAAACAGCAATGGACTAATAAAAGTCAATCCAACATATCAATCAGTTCATATATGGCATGGGAATAATGTGTTTATCAAACTCAAAAAATCTAATCCTAACAAACATATCCTAGGCACCTAGTCCTTCAACGAGGTTAACATCATTTTCGCCATATAGGATAATTAGATAAGTCTGATAGATGATATAAATTTGAAAACATTCTCCCCTCAATCAATGACTCTTTCTATGAAAAGTTTTAAATAAGCCGAGGTCATTGATTTGGTTTTGCAAATTCATTAAAACATGATTCGATTGATTTTCAAGCAACTCAATTTACCACCATTTTTTAAAACAAATATTTTTCTCAAGAATTTAGAAGGAAAATATTTGAGTAGGAACAAGATCCTTCGACATACTTTCCTCATTTGTTTTAGGATAAGTGCACGAAATTTTGAAAATTATTTTAGCGCAAAGACTTTCCTTCCTTGAAGAGCGGGTTGCTATCGTAAATAATAGCAAACCATTGTTAAGCGCTGGTTACAATCTAAATAACTCGCAAGCCATAGTTTGAGACATGTTTTGAAAATAATATTTACACCTCCTGCTCGAACTTCATCTATGGTCCCGTGCCATTATTGAATGACATTTCTAAGACTGTAGATGTTATCGCTACCAGAAGACATGTCTTGAGAAAAACATATTTTTGGTATTTTTTAAATTTTCTGATTTTTATGGGTTTTTGTTGATTTTATATTTTTCTATGTTCTTTTTGTTGGTTTTATATTTTTGTATTTTCTTTATGATAAATTTTTACAGATAGAGATAGATGATATAGTTTAAGAGGATGATGATACGAGTACCGAGATAAGGATATCGAACAGCACGTCGTAGAAGATAGAATTCGTCATCTCTTAAACTTCCACCACCAAAGCTTCCGAGGCTCCAAAATAAAAGAGAAAACATGAGCCTTTGAGAAAGAGAGACTTTGGCAGCTTCCCCCCAAACCAAAAATCCATTAGATGAGCATATTCAAAGCTTTCTATCAAGCTTTCCTTAGCCAGGTTCACAAAGAAGCACACAATTATCATCGATCTTGCTGCTCATTTTAAGAATAATCTTTTGTGATTTTTCGTTCGAGGTTATATCATCCAAAAGAACAGCAGCGTATCATCCCACACATAAATAACTCTTCTCAAATTTCATTCCACCTCAAGTCCGGCGATCCATACCAAAAGTTGTCAAGAGACCACTTTCCCCAAGTAGATCAATTGATGCGCCGGCCTCTTAGACTAGAGCTCACGAACCCGAATACACATATATTCAAGATAGAGAAACTTATACCATCAAGTAGCAGATTAAGTCCGATAGCCAAACAATAACCCCGATGTATACATTTCTCTCCCCGGTGATAGTGTATGAAGCTCAAGAACCCAAAGTACCGAATGCCCAAAGAGAGAATAACCGATAACATTGAAGAAGGGCCGAATCATCGATTATCTCATGGATGACTATCTCTGCGGATGTCAACTCCGTAATAAGTGATTATATCTCGAATCATCGATTAAGCACTCAAGTGAAACAACCGAGCGCCCCAATGTACACAATTTTCTCCCCGATGATTGCGATAACATCGAAATCATCACACACTAGTGTACCTCTTTATCTTCGTAAACTTTTCTTACATCACTTCCCCACGTAGTTGGAATAATAACACTAAAAGCCTTGATGAGTAAAACCTTGAGTTTCTCTCGGTCATGACATTTGTCTTCCGGGATATCTTCAATCACTTAGAAGAATTAAGTTCATCAAGTTTACTCGCTTTGTGTTTAGATACGTGTCTCCTTCCCCTTGTCGGTTTTGATGCTTCGTAATCAAGAACTCATTGTAAGCCCAAATACTTAACATCTTTTGAGAAGAACACTTTTAATATTTATGAGAATCAACTTCATCAAGAATGTGAGCAAGTCTAATTGGGATTAAATTGACATTTCACTCTCCCCAATTAGTGCTCTCCCTAAACCGACAACTGCTTGATAAATGCCCAGATTAAGAAGAAGTCTTTAGATAATCAAATGCAACTCGTCTTTAGTCTTTTAACATGTAGCAGAGAATGTAGAACTGACTTTAGACTCGACCTTCTTCAAGATTGTCCAATTGGGGAATAGAAAGTTAACATCTTCTTCACACCAAATGCATTCCCGTTAACTTATATATAGCAAATCCCCTTAACTCAAATCGCTCCCAATCAAACAAGAACACAAAGATGTTCATCAAGGAAATCAGCCCCGCAACTGAAAGCACTTTGTCATTAATCTCATCAGTCCGTGAGAAGATGTCAACCAACGGCTCTTAGAAGAAACTCCATGTAAAGATGACCCGATAAGAAGAAGCTTGGTTCTTACATGAGTTAGGAGCCGTATGACCATATATTCTCAGATATAACTCAACATGCAGCAATTTCACACTTCTTCTCCCCCTCAAGAATTGCATACGGAGTTGCCATTCTTGATTAAGCAAGTGATTATCATCCAAATGTAGTCTAATCACACTTCTCCCCCTTGAAGGTTGCATATGATGTCGCCATCATCATTATAACTGAGCAAGTGGAATAAGAAAAAAATCAACAGTAGTTCGGTTCACTTGATGACTGAAAGCGCATGGAAAAAGTATGAACGCATGTTGATGACAATGGTCATAATTGAGAATATTTCTCTTCTTCCGAAGATAAAGCGCACTGAAGCGTACACTTTTCTTTTCTTTGGAGTACGAGGCTTGAACTGTTGGGTTCAAACGTCATCATCTCTCTCTTTTCATCATCTCTTGGCAAAACTTGTAATTCACTTCTTCTGGTTAACCCCGTTGTCACATCTTCTGGTTAAAAGCTCACTTCTAGCCTCCTTTGACGTTTTAAGTGAACTATGATAATGTTTTTCATCCCGACCATGGTTAAACGCACATAACCCCGTAAAACCATGTAATAACCAAACTGCCATGACGAATATCCAAACACACATCCAATTCATGAAGTACACCCTTTCATCTCTTCTTCGAAACAGAAACCATAGCACCATCATCAAATAAGATCCCGAAATACACTTTCCTTTCTCTAGGATGGTTCCATCATTACGGGATTTTATAACTCTATGGTTTAAACCGAGAAATAGTTTCTTTTGCGGGATTTTACAAAACCAAGAATAAACCGTAAGATAGATCCGGAAATGCACTTTACAATTACCAGGATGTTTCCATTGTCATGGGATTTTACAAGTCTATGATTTAAACCGAGAAATAGATTCTTTTGTGGGATTTTACAAAATCAAGACAAAACCGTAAACAATGTCAGCTTGAATGTGTTATGACAACTTTGGTTTCAGTGAATATCTGTTTTAGGGGAACATGCAGCGGTTCATCAACGGTTCTTCTCCATACATCAACAATATCATCAACAATTCTTTACTCATATGTAGACAACTTCACACACCATACTAAGTCGAGTAGTATACACTACTTCCCCCTGGAGGTTCTCCATAAACCAAAGTACACGTTTCTCCCCCATGATGGTTTCGAACTTTCGGAAGCATCATAACGTGTACAACCATTTGCACGAAAAGTTCTTGTCATAAGCAAGCATCTTGAGAAGTCATGAAAGACACTAAGGATTCTTAAGAAAATTTGCTTAGACAGTGAGGTATCTTAAACATTCTGAATATCTCATGGGAATTGCTGATCACATCTCATCCATTCAACACTTTGGTAAACACATCTTCCACATATTCTGACGGCTATTGCTGTGACCACTTGGTGAAGTGAACCCGATATACCAAACTTGATCATGAAGTAGAATTCCATAGATTTGTTACTTAAACTTGTACAAATCCTCGTGAACAAGAAACGGTGTACCCAATGTACAAAACCTCTTGACATATCCTCAACTGCGTGAGACACCGAAGTGATAGCTACGTTGTGGGTTAAGCGAGAAAGAATCACAACCGTAACTAAATAGCCAAGTCTTTATCACACTCAATAAACGCCCAAACAAGTCATCTTTGCGGAAGGGTAGAAAGAAAGAAGACGAAAATAAGTAAACGCGTCCGGAAAACGTCACTTCAAATCCAAATAAGAAATACCGTCCAAACAGCCCCGTAGTCAACATTTTCCAATATTAATAAAAGCCGTGACATTATGTTCTCCGTGAAAATGTATTTACCAAAGTACCAAACCACATAACCCATTGAATCTCATCATCACACCAAATCTCATCATCAAAACTCATTATCAAATCTTATCAACAAATCTCGTCAATGCATCTCATACAATCCAAATCTCATAAAACACATCATATCTCATATAAACGACCCAATTTTAAGAAGCTTATCAGTCCATCATCCAAATTATTTCAACCCAATTCACACTCCCAAGTTCGCTCCAATTCAAATCCAACTCCATCCCACTTGATTTATATTCGATTCAAATAAATTCATTTTAAGTTCAAGTAGAATATAGACACAAGAGGCCCATTTCACAAAAATATTACTCCAAACCAAATATCCAAACGGGTTGGACAGTTACCAAATAACCGAATCTCGCACCTTATTACACCTAAACAAACCGGTTGGCCCATCTCTAATCCGTTAAGCACACATATCATATCAAATCAATCTGATGCAATATCTTCAATCCAAGTTTCATCCCTGGTCCGATAAATCATTAGAAGTAGTAATAGGCCGGTTCAGTGTACAAATCTCATTCAAAACAAAAATATGCCGGTTCCATGTAAATATGTTTTGTGAGTTTGTCTTTGTGAGAATCCCATCAAATCATCAAGTATTAGTGAATATGGGAGGCATGAAAAATTATGTGATACCACAATAATCTACAAATGAAACTATCTTTTGAGTATTCTCGGCCCTTACAAACTCTTGATTAACACACGGCCCACACAGACCCACGACAACCCAACATCCCAAAGCAATACACGACCCATTAAAATACTCAAGCAATTAACACAACCGTTGCCCTAATTATTTGGGATATTAAAACGCACACATACTCCACCATTACCCTAAAAACTCTCACATCCAGACCCTAATCTCACACATATCCGCCTCATTCTTATCTCTTATCATCTCAAAACGCATCAATAAATCCGTCTAATCCCAATCCAAATTATTCTCATATATCAAAACCCCTCTCTCCCATTTGCAGCAACAATCATCAAAGCATCAATTATGTTAAGCAATACACGCTCACCATAGGGATGGTTAGAGCTCGATATCAAGGTCTCAACATCATAAGCCACAGGGATGGTTTAACGTTAGAGATGGCTATGAGTACAAACAATAGCTTTAAGGTAGGTTTAAATTTCGTTCAGTTTGTATTATTTTAACACGAACAAGTGAAAAAGAGTTAACATAATTGTTAAACTCGTTTCATGTTTCGTATATATATATGAAGTATAGACTTCAAACAGAAACGAATCAATGATGATTGTGTTTTCAGGGTCTGACTTAATGGTCAGATGTAGCAATAAAATCCCCAAACCAAATATGAGATTCCCTCTAATAGTCAATGGGGTGTCATAAATGGACCTTTGAAAATTGAGTCTTGATCAATGAAGAGTTTCTTGTTCGTGTGATTAGGATCTGTAAACTGATCTTGATATGTACTTAATGTATACGAACACAAATCTGAGGTCGTGAGTCCATTTAGCCTTTGCTTTTCATTTTCAAGATTGATGATGATTGTGTTTCTTTCATTGTATGGATCATAAAAAGGTCTTGAGAGGTCTTTGATACCCACAAAAGAAAGAAACCAACATGAGATCCTAAATGCTTAGTCCTTTTCCTTATATGCTTAGATTCTTGAAAGAGAAAGTAGTTGATGGAGGATAGGATTAGGATAGTATGGAGTTGGTGATGATTGATGAGTATAGTTAAGGTTTTGGTTTGAGTATAATTGCCATGGTCATGTCTTCTTCATCTTGTTTTTCTGTCATGGTCAACTATTTTGATCAATGAGTCAAGTCACATCAGTCATATTTGATAACTCGCATCTTTTTCACAACTCGCTTTTGACTTAATCAAGTTGCAGTTGACTCAAAAGTCAACCCGCATTTTTACACAACTCGCATACTTTTATGCCAGTACACAACTCGCACCTGTTTTGGTTAACAACTCGCTCACCACTAGTGTCAAAACACAAGGAGTATATTTGAAACAAGTCGCATATAATATTTGACACAAGTAGCATATCAACCAATGCGTTAAAACGCATTAGATAAGTGACAAGTCGCATAGGGTTCATTGAATCTGGACACATGTCAAATCGCACAGATGAATGGTGACAAACCACACATTAGAACCGGACATTTTTACTCAACCCGCATAGAAGAAACATCATAATCAATACTCAGAAAAACTGTTGCAACCATCAGAATACAAAGAACTACATAAAAACCTGCTTAGAGCTGTTTAAACTTGTAAAGAGAACCATTTATCCACATCAGTTTTGAAAACAATACTTGAACATGTAAAACTGGTTTTGACATGCGAGCGTGATACAAGTGACCAATCAAACTACTACCGCTTTTAACATCAGATTCAAGCATCAAAACCGCATAAAAAAATTTCAAACAGCATCAAGACTAATTCAATAAAAATCATACTAATCAAACTACAACAAACCGAATCAAGCCATCACAAACCGCATCAATAAAAACCACACAAACCGCTTCAAAACAACCGCTCAAAAACCATAAGAATCATCAAAAACAACATAATCATGGCTCTGGTACCATTTGTAGGATCGTATATTTTATGTTGTTTGATGATTCGGGTGGTCTAGGAAGATGATTAAACAAGAATGCCATCTTAGAGAGAGAAAGAGTAGAGAGGGTGATCTTTTAGAGAGAGAGATAATAAAAAATGAAAGGTTAGATTAAAGAAGCACCACCCCTTCCAAGGATGGAAGGGGAATTTATAGTTACAAACAATACGCCCTCCTGTCGGGCTGTGGATCAGGCATACAGTGGGTAAAGACCCGTCCTTCCTCCACGGTTAATCTAAACTAATCTACGCTACTAATTAACTAATTAACTACTAAACAACGTAAATAACTACAAGTCTACTAGCTAACATATGCTAGACCATAATTGGGGTGACCGACACTTTCACATGGAATTTCCAATTCCTAACAACTAGGTTAGCACACTTCTCCCCTATTGATCACAACCCTTGCCTTTACTTGCTTTTCTTATTTTCTTGTTTTGGTAGTTAATTAAGCATTTCAACCTTAAAATCTATTAAAATCTTTGACATCTAGACTTAGTTTAAATCCGCACACATAGCTCTTGGGACGACCTCGGTTTTACCGAACACTACACTACACACGACCGGGTACACTGCATGTTAGTGCATTAGGGTAGACCATAGGTATAATGAGACAATAAAAATTTTAAAACCAGGTCAGTAAAACCTGCATCAAGTTTTTGGCGCCGCTGTTGGGGAGTTATATTAGGGTTTTTATTGAGTCTATTTTTAATTTTCTTTCTTTTTCATAATGTCAGGATTCAAGACTAGAAGCTCAAAGCCATTTTTGGCCACCCCGTTCGATGATCCGGAAAAATAATTTCAGACGAAAAAGTTTACTCACCAATTCCTATTCATAATAATTTCTCGTTTTACGAAGAAATAACGAAGAAATAACCATGGAGCAGCCAAATATGAACTGTAAAAGAGCCTTCACACAAGACTCTAGTGTGGAAAAATTCTCCATTTCGGACCAATTTATCCGGGAATTACATGAGATAAAGTTTTCAGGAGATGAGAATGAGGATGTTCAAAATCATGTGGAAGAAGTGCTCTACTTATCATCCCTCTTTAGTATCCGGAGTACCCCTAGCTATTCGGTTACAGCAAGAATTTTTCCTATGACTCTTACAGGGACTGCAAAAAGATGGTACTATAAACTCCCTGCCGAATGCAAGGAAGCATGGGATCAATTAAAAGAGAATTCGTTCAACAATTTTGCCCTCCTTCAAAGATGGCTAAACTTCTCGGTAAGATCAATCAATTCGTTCAAGAGAGTGAAGAAATGTTGTATCAAGCGTGGGAAAGGTTCAATGAGCTACTTTACCGATGCTCCACTCATGACTTGAACAAACACCAAATCGTCTATGTCTTCTACAGGGGAATTAACGCAAAAACACGTGAGTTACTAGATTCTCCTAGACCTATTCCAAGCATGACACCTGACCAAGCTTTGGAGTGTATTACGGATTTCTGAACATTGCTATAAATGGCATATGGAGACAGGGTATGGGCCAAAGGTTAATTTCAATCATAAGGTGATGAAAACATTGACGAACCAAGAATATAATTATGGTGAAATTTCGAAAAGCGGAGGCTGGAAAGGGCCAATGAAAGTGAAGCCTCTAAGGTAGAAAAGTAAAGAGTGTATTTGGGACCAAGACCGGAAGCAGCTTAGAAAAAAGGATCCTTGACAATATCGAGGAATCAAGGGAACGTGATGAGAGAATTGAAAAAATGATGAAAACATCTGTAGAAAACACAGTTTCTTCTCTTAAGACTCATGAAGACCGGATAAAGGGTTTGGAGAAAAATGTGAATCTATATTCGAAAGCCATCACAGATTACCTTGTTGCACGGGAAGAAGAAGTTGTCAACACAGTTGAAACAATCTTTGAAGAGCCCACTACATTCTTGGAGAAGGTTAAACGAAGAATCAACAAGGAGAAACTCTTACTCGTTGACATTGGAGCTCTCCTGGTAAACGTTCCTCTTGTTAATTCCATTAAAACTGATCATAACAATATTTTGCAGGAATTAAGTAACGACTCCGATGAGACGGTTCAACTTAACGAGAGATGTTCTGCAGTTTTAAGGAATGAACTACTTCAAAAGGAAAAAGATCTCGGATGTTTCACTCTCCCTTGCTTGATCGGGAGTCTCAATATGTATAACGCCCTTGTTGATCTTGGAGCGAGCATTAGCATAATGCCTTGTTCAATGTTCCTACGTATGGGTATCGGAAATCTAAAACCAGCCAAAATGAAGATTGAAATGGCCGATCGATCCATGCAGTCACCCTTGGGAATCGTTGAAAATGTATTGGTAAAGATAAAAAAATTTATCTTCCTGGTTGATTTCGTGATTCTTGATATTCCCGAAGACAACAGGATACCTATTATTTTAGGAAGACCAATGCTCGCTACTGCCCATGCAAAAGTGGATGACTTCGCTCAAAAATTAACTCTCGAAGCTAATGGGGAAGTTGATACGTTCAGGCCTAATGAACTTCTGTCCACCCCTAAAAAGGTTTGCGCGATTGACCCTATAGGCGATTTTGGTGATGTATTGGAAGAGTTTCTTAGTGACCCCCCGAAGACTCCTTCGAATCTTGGCGAGATAGCTTCAGGGAAAGATTTTGACGTGTTTGTCAATTTTGAAGAATAAGATTATTTGGGAATCATTGCCGATGATTTCTCTAGCGACGTCAAAATGGTCCATTGGCAAAGCGACTCTGAAAAGACTCTTTCACAATCTGAACAACCCAAGTTTTATGAGATGGGAGCTCGAATCCATCATAGGAACCTTTATTATCTGAAAATTTCATGCAAGATTGGGTTTATTGATTTCCATCCGTTCATCGACACAAATTCCCCAGTAAACATCATTTCGAAGGAATGCTACAACAAGGTTATGGAAAAGGAACTTGAATACAAAGGAAACAATTTCCTAGGAATTTCAACAAACATCCGTGTCTTTGTTGGGACTCACTCATTTTTGTTCGATTTTGTGGTTTTGGATGACGTTAGCGAGTTCGTGGAAGATGGGATAACCGGGGTGATTTTCGGGAAACCCTTTCAAGAACTATATGGGCTAGATAAAGATTAGAAGGAAGGTCTTGTATGGTTAAATATTGGCGAAGATAAAACGGTTTTTAAAATGCCAAGGACTGTTAAGAATTTTAAAAAGTGGACTAAGAGGCAGTTAAGCCATGCTCAGCCACTGCTCGACATTTTGACGAAGATAAGGCCAAAGGTATTGACCACCCTTTCCAAAAGATCAAGAATTTTTACTTGGGGTGTTTAGAACTGGGGACGGGCTAAAACGGGATGAGAATCTGATCAGTTGGATTCAATGTGGAGATTGCCATATCCACGAAATGACAAACAAGCACTTCTAGCCCCGAGGCTTTGAGTCTAACTTAAAGACTCGTAAATAAAGAAAATTGATCTTTCGAGATACAACCCAAATTATCCCTTTCATTTGTTTATTTCCATTCGGGTTTTGTGTTTTTAACCATATTTGCAGGATAACGGAGAAATGTTGTTGTAGCATGCTGAACGGGGACCTGATCTGTCCATAGTTATGGCGTAACTCCTTCCAGATGTTACGCCGTAACATACTTTCTTGCAGTTGTTCTTCTTAGAGCATTAACCAATTATGGCGTAATCCCATGCAACGGTTACGCCGTAGCTACACTCCTGTAGCGTCTGCCAGGTTTTGCTTAATTACGGCGTAACTCCTTATGGGTGTTACGACGTAACTATCCTCTGTAACACTTCTTTCTTTTTAAACACAATAACCTTGTATTAGTTTTTAAATGAACTTTGTGGTTATGTTCCCTATAAGCCCTCACGAGACTACACTCGTCCACTTGGGACACCAAGTGGTTTAAAAGGCTTGTTTCATACGCTAAATGCAACCATGATTCCTACGAAAGTAAGTTTGGTTTCTTTTTCATTTTTCTTTTTCTTTTTTAGAATTATGCTTGTTGGTAGTGTGATTTCAGGGATTGAAGTTTGCTCGTGGATGCTTATGCGAAGGCACGATTCATTTCATGGGTTTTTTTCTTTTTGAAGCAAATTCTAGGGAAGTTCTCGCTCTAATTCTACTTTTCTCTTCACCTTTATTTAATGCTTAGTACAAAAGGGACTTTGTACATTTCAAGTGAGGGGACGGGAGAAGAATTGTCTCTTGAACTTTAGTTTGCCCTTGTTTTTCTAGTTTATTTTGAAAAATTATGTCATTTTTAAAATTTTGACATGTTTTTCTTAACCTAACTAGATTAGACCTTAGCCGAGCACATTATAACCCTTGATATTATATGGTGAGATTAGCCTTATCTGTTTCCAAATTTTTACCCCAAATCCACCAAATTATGAGTGTGCCAGTAGCTTTTAAACTTTAGAACTTGGCCTTTGCATCAGTTCGAGATAATAGACGAGGTATGTTAAGTTAGCTCGATGTATTTGGACTTTTCAGTTTAAGAAGGCAGTATTATAGGATTATCACCCAAATAGCCTATCATTGTGTGTCTATCGATTAGTCACCTCGACTTCTCGACCCCCATGTTAAACCCTTAGTTGCACTCACCTTTAGTGCTAGATACCCCTAGATACACCCATCTGAGCCATTCCTTTCATTTTGTTCACCCAACATATTGTTTCGTTACACTGTTACACCTTAGCCTACCCTGTAGTCTTTATTTGTAATTGGGAATTCATTATTTGCCTAATTTCAAGGTTCAAGTGGAAAGGTTCATGAATCACACTTTCGTCGATGACATATTCTTAAAGATCATTGAAGACCCCCCAAATTCTCATATTGTTCATCTCAAGTTGGGGGATGTTATGTTTAGTTGTTATGTTTGTTAAAAAAAATGAGATTCAAAAAAAATAGTTATTGTTATTCGTTTGATTGTAAAGTGTGAAGTTATAAGCACTATGTTATGAGCTGATTATAGATTTAGTATCGAGGAGGCCACCTCGGTCACATTTGAAGAATGGAGTTGGAAATGTGCCCATCGTGACGTCCTCTAATGGCACATCTACCTAGTAATATCATGATCCGATTTCTTAACTTCGAAACTTGAACTTTGGACGAGTGGTAAGTGGTCATGACTTGGTTATAGATTTAGACTATCTGCTTGATTTTATTTTACACCAATTTTATCACATGTCTTATCCTACCCTTTAGTCATGAAGCGTGTCTAGGTGATGCAGCGAGCAATATTTGGTGTCTTAGCCATAGATTTGGTCATGTATCATTGATTTTGTCCACTTCGCCGTGACATGTTAGTAATGACATATCACCCTTAACCTTTATCGTGTCTACCCATATTGCCTTCGAGAATTGTTTTGTCCTTAACTCTAGTGGTGGAGATTTGTGTAACCGACAAGCTTATGATAGAATACATGCTATGACTGTGCAATGAGTGATCACCCCGAAATTGACACTTAGAATAGTTGAGAGATTTGAGTGTTTTGTTCCCATTTCGTGAGGTGTTCGGCTTTGTTTTATTCTAGCATAAGGGATTTGTAACTTATATTTTCCTGATAATGGGAGATTACTTTTTAGAAATCTATCTAATAAGGTCTACTTGAGGGCAAGTAGAGTTCAAGTGGGGGGATATTTGATAACATCAAATAGACAAAATTCCCGAGCCATCGGTATATCGATAACATCAAATAGTCTTGAATATCAAGTGTCAATTTCCGATAATGCTCGTATTTTATATCATTTATATGGATTTACGCTTGTTTTCCTCTATATTTCACTTTCGGTAAATTACGAGCATTGGAGCTAAAGAGACGCGGATTTAGAGAGTTTATTGAAGATATATGATAGTATGCTCATTTTGAAGATGTTACGCGTAACTCCCTCTCACATTACGCCAGTATGTAAGCGTGGCTCAGAAAACCAACTCAACTGAAAATTACGGCGTAACTCTCTCCAAAGATTACGACGTAACTAACTAGATCAAATGAGGTTTTCGCCGCTGCAAGCTACGCCGTAACTATTGTCTCAACTACGGCGTAAACAAGGACCATAGATGTAATTTGTTCAAACTTTCCCAAAACATAATTAAGGGCTCGTAAAATATACTAGATGTGACCAAATAATTTCCTAAGTCGCACCATTGTTTTAAAATCTATTTTCCATTAAAAATGACTATAAACTCGTTTATTTTCGTCTAACGAGTCAAACGTTAATATGTCTCGCATTATTAGGTTTCTATTGTGCCGACTCACGTAGTGCCTAATATAATCTTACCATCAAACATATCATTAATCATTCAATCATTATAATAATCCACAAAATCTAATCAACGATATGAATATAATTCATCATGATTCCAAGATAATTTCTAAAAGTTTGTTATTCGTTTTAATTAACATAATGCGGCATTTAAAAGGGCTCCCTAAACTACCAGTTGTCACATATAGGCAACATACTTTGGGTTTAGGTGTTTATTTTAAGTTCTAGAGTTGCATGATCTTGGGACCAAATCCAAAAGAGTGAAGGGAGTTGGAGTGTGCTAGTGAGAAAGGGTACCGATTTGGAGGCGTTTGTGAGTGAGATGAAGTGTTCACCCTTATTCGAAACATGCTAGACACCGAGGATGCATACACAAGAGTAGTCATGTCACAAGTTTTGTTAGTGGGAAACATTGTCCAAAGGTATTAAGATTAAATAATTAGTATATTAAACTAGGTTTAGTTTTATTTAGACATGGGGACATGATCCTAAGGAAGTAGTTTAGTTTGTGTTTTTGGTTATCTTGCAACTAAACCGCTTAGGGTGCATTTGATTGTGTGTCATGACCAAAAGGGTGCGTTTTGGTTCGTTTGGCTAGGAAAAATAAAGAAACATAACACTAATTTTAGGAGTTGGGCTATGGTGATTGTTTTGGGCTTTGTGGTGTTGGCTCGAAGGGAAGCCGAGCCTAGGAAGGAATTAAGGGTCCGTTTGGTGTTGGGTTAGGTTACCGGCCCAAGTGGCCTAAAAATAAATAAATAAAAGTTAATTTATTTTTAATTTAGAAATTATTATTTGTTTGTAAATAGCAATGGGTATATGTTATTGTTAAGTCGGGATATCTCGGGTTTGACTTGTGAATTCGTAAAATGTTTCGTGTTGCTCTAAATAAGGAAAAACGACCCTAGAAATGTAAAATTATTTTTTCTACGTAAGATACGACAAAAGAAAATTATGGGAAAAAGCGGAATATTTTTTTGACTTTTAATTTATTTTTTTATGAATTAAAAACTAAAAAGTAAAAATTAATTATTTAAAAATACTAAAAATTTTGAGAAAATTACCAAACTTTTAAAAATACTTTGTTATAATTCTGATTTGAGAAAAATGATAAGCTGGAAAAACCAGCTTAAAATAAGCCACAAATAAGCTTATCAGATTATTTAGCTTAAAAGGGACAAACGGCTTAAGTGAATTAATTGTGTAATGACTAACACGGGAAAACACTTGGTCCAGATGGTTGTAAGTGTGTGAGAAAGGGTTGAGAGTGTTGAGGTCCTAGGATCGAGCCTTGGTTCACCTTGGACCTCCAATTTCCTTTTTTTTTTCTTTTTGCAAAACTTTAAGAGAAAGCTTATACAAGCTTGTAAAATATTTAAAACACTGAATGGCTTTTGCAATTAAGCTGAAATTAGAGAAATAAGCTGAAAATGTTTATAAAGTGAGCTAAAGCTATAAGAACTTAACTGATGGTGATTTGGACAACACACAAGCTGGTGAAAAGCTTCTTTAAAGCTTAACAAACACTACAACTACCTTATTATACTACTAAGACCAGGAATTAAGCAAAAATAAGCAAGCAAAAAGCAGATAATACCAATAAGCACTTATAACAAAAAAACTGATCTAAACAGCCTAAGCCACTAACTTTAAGCTTATCTAAACGCTTCTAACTAAAAGCTAATGACCCAAATCAAATTGAAAACTCAAGTTTGCACTACCAAGAGCTTATAAACTGAAATTTAGACTTAAAGAAGCTTATGAGAGCTTGTTACAAGCTTTTGAAAAGGTGCTGTTGGACAGACACCCTACTGAGCACAGGGCACTTTTAGGCACATATTACTGATTTTAAAGCAACCTTAGACCAATCAAAATGATTTGGAAATGTGTAAAACTCTCAAAACAGATTTATTAGTACTCCAAACTTCCCTAAAAACCAATTTAAACACAATTTTCAAACCATTTAACCCTCCAAAGAAGTCTGAGATCAGATCAGTTTAGGCATGAACAAAAAAAAAATGACTTTTTGTAACCACTTGATATTTGACTAAAATGAATTTTGATTACTTCTAATTGAATGAAAATGATGTAATAAGCTGTAATAGAACCTAAATAAGCTAAAGTAGCTACTTATGCAGCTATTCTAGTGAAAATGCAAACTGATCTAACAATATAGTATGCAGAAATGAAAATTAAAAAGGAATTTGACTTTTTGTGAAATGAGAAATGTGTTTTATGCAAATTATGATCTATATGAACCTATTGTGAGCTATCAGAACCTATATTACCTACTGATTTGAACTAGAACACACAATGACAATTTAAACCAAACACTCATGTATAACAAACTGATTTGAACTTTTTTTGGAACCAAATAAATGATATAAGCTATTACATCACCAAATCTGATTATAACTACTAATATTAAGCTAGTTAGAGCACAATTAAACTGAATCTAACACTTTTAACTACAATATGCAAGTAGAGACTGAATTAAGCAGACAAGTATGCTAATAAATTGAAATAAGCTAAAATGAAACTAAAGGATTACAATAAGCTGGGATAAGATGAGATTAAGCTAAAAATGACAAGTATAAGCTAATGAATTCATATCTAAGCTATTTAAACAGCAAAATGCAATTTGGAAGTAATGAATGAAAAATTTCTCATTTATAGCCCTAGCTAAACCAGGGCTCCCAATTAAGGACAGCTACAAGCTCCAACTTAATCAGAGATTAAGCTGGTAAAAGTCCATCTTGCCCCTTCCATTGCAGGCAACTTCCTCAAGCTTTCCACAATTATGCAAAGGTGTATAGTTGACTTTTGTTGACTGTTTTGGTGTTTTGTGTGTAAAACTGAATTGAATCTTAAAAAAAGCTTATAATAAGCTATAAGGAGCTTATATAAACTTATCTAAACAACACAAAAGCTTATTGAAGCTTTGAAACAAAATTGAGACATATTTTTGAATTTTTGAAGGTTTTTTTTATTTTTTAGTTTTTGATTTTGAAGACAGAAATAAAAGTGAATAACCTATTAAAAAGCTAAATAGAGCTTAATGAACAGTTTATAAAGCTTAAGACAGAATTTAGAATTTCAACAATATAATTCAACAAAGTAAATATTAAAACTGAATTTTATTAATAAGAAAGCTGATTACACTATTGAAAACAGAATTACAATTAAAACTAGAAGCTTAAAGCAATTTTAACATAAAAACATTTAAAGGAAAATTACACACTAAGAACACACACTACTGTGTGAATACAAGAGGGGTATTTATAGCCTCAATCTAGGGTTTCAGGAGCTCTTCTGATGCTTCTAGAATAAATCCCACTTGTGATCTCAGCCCTTGATTGTTTTCTTCAATTGTAAGCACAATTTGGAGTCGTAGGATCAATTTTTTTATCTCAATTGCACATGGATCGCCAACGTGGCACTATGCACGTGTCAGTAGGTATTAGGTGATTCTAGAATACTAATGATTAGGTAAATGTTGAAATGGGGGAAGGAGACAGTGAATAGTATTTCTGGGTAAAAAGGGCCGGAGGGTGGGTTAAGGTTTGACTGGAAATTAATTTTGTTGACCAAGGGGTCAAAAGGGGTAGTGATAGGGGTCGTGTGGGATTTTGATTGAGGGTTCAAGGGTAAAAGGCTGGGGTCAAAATGTTATTTTGTTGAGGTTCATGGATCTGGTGGGCTTGGGCTAAAAGGGTAGAAAGGGATTGGGCTAGGATTTTATTATTGGACCGATTTTAGAATATAAGGACTACAAGTGTAATTTTTTGGATTTTTAAGGGACTAAAGATGTAATTTGGTGAAAGTGAAATGGTAATTTTGGTAAATGGTATAAATGAGGGTATAAGGGTGTAAAGTGTAAATAGGGAAAGATGAGGGGTGAAATTGATAAGTTTGATAATTTAAGGGTAATTTGTGTAATTTTTTCAAAGATGAGGGTGTGTTTTGTAAATTTGGAAGGGTGAGGGTTTGTTGTGTAATTCCTCCAAACATGATCCAATTCTTCAAAAATCATCTTCTGAGCATTCAAATTCTTCAAATTGACTCAACTGATTCCTCGGCTTTAGCTTTTGCACTCTTTTCCTTCTTGTGCTTGGTTTTCTTCTGTTTTGTCTTTCTTTTGTCTGTTTTGAGTTATCCGGACCTGCACATGCATAAACTCAAGAAATAAACAAATGTTAAGCATTGATGGCTGATTTCCGGTTATTTTGGGTCAGTTTTGATCAAGAAAATGTATGTGTTTTCATACATACCACGATACTTAGGCAATAATATAATCAGGCACAACATGCGTTTGCAAAAGGCTTGTGTTCAGTTTTATAGCATGTATCTCCCCCACGAGATTTATTTATAAAATTCAAGTAAAAGTGGGGCTATGAACTCACCTCAATGATTCAGTAGCGAGATATGGCAAATCAAGTATGTAATGGCAACGACTCCAACACAAAACCTAAATATAATATGGACAGTCTTAGGTTTCGGTATTTCTAGTTTGTGACTTAATTTAATATTGGTTGGAAATATTCAGTTGTGAAATACGCGTATCGTTTCCGTTCGTCTGGTAATGCCTAAAGTTCAAAAGTTTTAATAAATCTCACCATATCAAATATCGTTTATAAAATAGGTTGGTAATGATTCTTATAGACTGCTGATGTTTAAAAGTCATTCGTTTAATAATTTTACGTGTTTTGTTATGAATTATTTATATTTTCTACGTTAAGACACGAAAATATAATTGTGTAACTTATATATATATATATATATATATATATATATATATATATATATATATATATATATATATATATATATATATATACACACACTAGCAGATACCCACGCCTAGCGGCGCGGTGTTTAGTTTTGACATTACTTTGTCATCGAATATATCTTTTTGAAAATTTGCATTTATAGTGTTAATGTTACAAATAATTGTTTCTTTATGGCATGGTCACATACAGACGATTATTCATGGTTTTTGAAAAACCTCGGTAACGAAATTTAAAAATATAATTTCCAAAAAGAAAAGAAAAAAAATAACACTCTACACAAAGTTAAAAAGTGTAGCAAGTATGATATAATGCAATTACCTCTAAGTTTAAAAAGACATTATTTTGATCGTAATGTTACTAATGTATGTAGAGTCCAATCAAATGTACTTGATGTTTTGGTCCGGTCAGTTCATTACATACAAAGATTCGGTTTGCTGAGTTCACTTTTGTGTGTGATCCGATTTGGCAATTTTTGTATCCGCACATATATAGATTTGTATCACGTATAACGACGGCTATATATACTTTTTGATAAATTTGATTCGAAAAGATTGAACCATTTGTGTGACTGTTCATTCTTTATTTTGTATATCCGTGTGGTTTCAAAAGATTAATTTTTTGAAGAAGGATTCAAAAGATTAATTTTTTTAAGAAGGTTTCAAAAGATTAAACCATTTTTGTGTGATATTTTTTCTTTGTTTTATACACATCTACTTTGGCGAATGTCAACATTTAATCGATGGTTCTTGTTTATTTTATCGATGGGTAAGTGACAATTTAAGAATGACCATCAAGTTTTTCGTTCATAGTAATTCAACTTCAAATTTTGAAACTGCTTCAAAACTCAACGTATTAAAAAGTGTCACACTAATGAAAGTGTTAATAAGTTAATTTTTTTATATTGATCAAGACGTTATCTACGTATTGTACATCTTAATATCTTATTATATTCAAATAAAGACACAATAGTTACCTAAATAAAGACACAATAGTTGTGAAATACATGTATCGTTTCCGTTCGTGTAGTAATGCCTAAAGTTCAAAAGTTTTAATAATTCTCACCATATCAAATATCATTTATAAAATACATTGGTAATGATTCTTATAGACCGTTGATGTTTAAAAAGTCATTCGTTTAATAATTTTACGTGTTGTGTTATGAATTATTTATATTTTTAACGTTAAGACACGATAATATAATTGTGTAACTTATATGTATATTTATATATATCTATAATTGTTGTAAATATTAATGGGCTTATGTCTATTCACAATTATCTCTAGTGGGCTTTAGGGTTTTGGATGTATTCATCTACCCTATATATACAATCTACTTGTAACCTTGATTATACATTAATAAGAATTAATGTCTTCCTCCTATTCTTGTTCATTACTTTATAATACGTTATCAGCACGCTCTACCTACATAGTCATATAGATGGAAGATAGGATCCAATTCGGTTTTGGATCACGGTCAGGTCACTATACGGTATTCATCTTTACTTTTGATTGAGAAGGTATGTCTTAAATTATTTGACAACTTTTAATTGGTGAAACATCATAGGCAATTAGCCTACCTCTAAAATTATATATGTTTCCTGGTAACACGAGAAACTTGAATCTCAAAGTTCTAGTACCGGTTTTTCATTGTAATCGAGCAAAATATTTAATAATGCTGATCATAAAAATTAAGATGTACATGTTAATCTATTGCATGCATGACGTACAATAATTGACGTAGTTTTAATATTGCACTCAGTTGTTATTGTCGTTGTTTCATAAAAAACAATATCACATGTTTTTATATTATTACGTGTGTGTTTAAGTTTAATTTATATCTTATCGTATGCAATTGATTATATATATCGCTCATAACTCGTGGTATATATGTTGTGTTTTGCTATAAATCTTAATTGTTCTATAATGATAAAAACTAGTTAAACTAAAACATGTAAAGATAGAAATAATATTTGGGTTATGATAATTGAGAATCACGGTGCAATGGGTACTACCATAAATTTGTTACATAATTGAATATTAATGGTACGACTTTATTGTCGTATAATTTATTTTAAGCATTATATGATTTGTAATATATATCCTACAATGATAATGTCATATTGGAATGGAAAACTAGATCTAACTGAAGAAATTACTCGCACACCTATGTATATGGATGCTAATTCAAATTCTTGTGTTTTTTGTTGTTGTATATGTTGTCGAAATAGTAGAACATGCATATATGACGTTTTGAGGTGTTGACTATGTTGAAACTTTGAAAGTCTTGATTAGCCTTATGATGCTAAATCATGTGACAACTACACTAAAATAAAAGAAGTGTTAAAGATCTTTAAGATCTATCAAGATCTCCTCAAGAGACTTAAAAAAAAATAATCAAAACGATATCATAACCTTAAGCTATGATTATTTTGTTTTATAGCCTTATGTGCTTTGAAGATTCCCTCAAGTGAATCACAATAACATAATAACCTCATGGTATGTTAAAGAAAAAAGAATTAGAACTTCAAGTTCTAATATGATTCTTTCATAAAAATTAATATCATAACCTCAGTTATGAACGAAAATAAATAAATAAATAGAACCTCATGTTCTAATTTGATTCAATGTATATAATCAATAACATAACCTCATGTTGTGTTAGAAAAAAATAAAACCTCAAGTTTTATTATGATTCTCTCAAGAGAATCAAAAGATATCATAACCTCATGTTATGATTATTATAGAACTTCAAGTTCTATTATGATTATAAAATGAAAATACAATAACCTCAAGTTATTGTTAAAATGTTCAAATATGATTCTATCGAGTGAATCACGATAACATACCCTCAAGTTATGATTATTTTTGTTTAAAGCCTAATGTGCTTTGATGATTCCCTCAAGTGAATCATAATAACATAACCTCATGTTATGTTTTGAGAAAAAGAAAAATGTCAAAAAAAAAAAAAGGTATTTTTTTTCTGAAAGCTCGCTCAATTGTATGCACCTCATGTTGCAAGAAAAAAAAGTGTAAGCGAGTTAAATCTCACAATTTCAGTGTTAGATCTGAACAAATAAAATTGTGATTTAAATGATACTGATGAAGAGATGTTTAAGAAAACATTCTCTTTTTTTAAAGTCTCGAACATGCTTCTATATTAGCGATATCGAGAACATCGTTTGAAAAGTATCATGAGATATTGTCAAATTCTCATATTATATAAAAGAAAAGCCAATGAGCTTTCGACGAAAAATATAAAAGTAGTTCAACTATTCGTCCATTCCTTAAAATAAATGTGACAATGATGATGATATTTATCATGGACGTGATCGATTAAATAATTGACATAAAAATCACCATTCCCTTAACTTAAGGGCCTTAAGTGAATGTGATGAATTGATTAACATAAGATTTTTATTTCCCTAAGTGAATGTGATAATCTAATGATCCACGCTTATAGATCATTTATCATGGTCATGGATATGGTCGAAGTAATATGAAAAATGATCAATCACTACAAGTGATAAAATAAGAACGGAGCAAATAAAAATGTCATGTATAAAAAAAAATAAGTGTGTCAAATGTATTACACACTATCTTCATAGATGTTAGAATCTATGCTAATAAATTGTGAGATATACATGAATGATCCAAGTTGATAGAAGTGTTATAGGTTCCTTGATTAAATTTAGTTAGTACTAATTTTTTCAATAAGTTAAATGAAATGTTAGAAATATTGATTTTGTTCACATGTCCGATTTGAAGTTCTCAAACATCAATTTTTTTTTTTGTTCCTAATATTTGTGTGGATTTTTGATGTTAAGATCTATTTTAACTGTAAAAAATTTTAAGAGAACCCCGTGAGGACCTCAAAAGGGAATACTTGACGATGAAAGATTCGTTAAATTATGGTAAGATCTCAAGGATACATTACCACAAAAAAAAAAAAAAAAAAAAAAAATCTCGCTAGGATTGTATGCACCTCAAGTTGCATTAAATAAAAAATAAAACTAAGTGAGTTCGGTCTCACAATTTCAATGTTAGATCTGAATTAAAAGAAAATATATAATGGTGAAAGATCCGTTAAATGTATGTCAAAATCTAAAGAAAGATTTGACCATCATAAGCAAGAGATTCTTGCAAATGCGAGCACATTTTTCGCAATATTAAGTAGTACATCTGAATGATGAAAAGAAAAAATGCGAAGAAATTGTTAATGCCTCGAATATACTTATATATCGAGAACGATACTTTGATATAAAAGAAATGGGAATGTTTGAACAAACACGATAAACCCGTTTACTAAATTTGCTCCATATTGTCGTGTTAAAAGAAACTGGTTGGCAACCTCAAGTTGCAACATAAAGATCTTCATTCCCTCAAGTGAATGAGATAAAATGATCAATATGAGATCCTTATTCCCTCATGTGAATGTGATAATGTAACGATAAATGGTTAAAGATCATTTATCATGGTAAATGTTATGGTTGAGGAAGTATGACAATGACAAACCACTAGTAGTGGCGAAAATACAATAAGAAAGGAGCAAACAAAAAATGCTATTTATGCAAAAATGCAATGTGATGTATATGAAATGCAAGTGTGTCAAAGATATTACTCACTATATTCATAGATTTAAAGCGCATTTTGCTCCACAAAAGAAATATAAAATTGTCATGAGAAACGGTTAAGTATTAAAGATACATTATATTCTTTTATATCTTCCCGACATGCATTATACAAAGATTAGTAAAGCTAATCAACGCCATAAACTTAAGTTTATGAGCAATAATAATTATAATATGTTTGGCATGACCGGTTACACCATCCTGAGTCATTAATGATGCGAAAGCTATGAAAGTATAAGATTCTTCAATCTAATGTTATAATCTCTCAAAGAAAGTTGATTATTATTCTATCAACTAGAATGGGGATTAAATTTCTTAATGTTAATATGAAAGAAAACAAATGGATATATGTAAGCATACAAATCCATTATATGAACCATTTAGAGTTTAAAATCGATGCATCGTCTAAATGGTCATTAAATCATAACCTCAAGTTTGCATGATTAATAGCTCAATGCGAGCCTAACATTCCAGAGTAAGTATTTCATCATGAAAATGCGATGAATTACTTCTAAATTATTAAATAAAACTGAGAAAAAAAAACATGTGTTGTTGTATGGGGCCATATTATAATATGCACAACAACAAAATTAGCATCATGCCAATATGTTATTATAAATCCTCCCTTTTATAATTGGTTTTGGTTATAAATAAAACATATTCCATTATTGTTTTTTGTGTGCAAATTACTCCACCTGAATGCACATATATTGTCACACCCCAAATTACATTTTGCGGAATGAAATTCTGAGGATTGATCATCATAGCATCACAATCAGTTATATTGAGCGACCTAAAGTGTCGTTTGGAAAATACATCGTTGATTTAATAAAATAATCGAGTTTACAAAGTATAGGTCCCAAATGAAAATCAACGTGCGGAAATAAATTTGTTACGATTCAAACGATGTTTTAAAGTATATGAAACCCAGTGAAACGCGTCGTCACCACGACTCTATGATATGTCCACATGCATGCCATGAAGTGAATGCCTTAGATACCGAGATAAAACATGCTTAAAGCATCAACACAAAGGTTGAGTGAAATCCATAGGTTTAATTAATTCGTTTGAACACAATATTCGTAGTGTGAGTTACGTTGTTTCACACTCATCGTTGAAAACAAAACAATATTTATTTCACTAAGTTCATGACAACCAAAGCGTAAACCTCGTACCAATAGAAATTGGTAAAATCGTTTCATCGCAGCCCTAATATGGTAAACTTGCCAATTTACCTTAATGATCCAATATAGTGCGTTCGATTTCCCTAAGCGGGTCAATAAGAACGGAGTGTTAATTCCAATAGGCCTATTCACAATATTCGCGCTCACTCGCAAGTGACTAATGGTGCATGATGTAGGGACTTCAAACATGGCAAATACTTAGTGACAATAAAACATTTGGATATGGCATACAGTTCAAAGCATTTGTGTTCGATTAAAAAAAATAGTTGAGCATGTATCTCCCCCAAGAGTTTGTAAACAATTAAGTAATAGAAAGTGGGGCTATGAACTCACTTGATGAATGGTTGCGATGACAAAAGTGAATACACCGAAATGTAGCGTGAATCTCGAAACTGACCTATTATGAATGATATGATATGTAATAAGTCATGATGTAATGTTATGCATGCAATTCGGATGATATTTATACCACTTGTAAATTTTTGAAGATAATGTTTATCGTCGAAATATATGTTTACAACATATCGTCATTTTATAAAATACTTTACAAGTATTTACGTTGAAACAACCTCCTACGATAGTCGTTTAGTGATTTATTGTGAAATTATAACTTTTCGTCGTAAAATAATGTCGTTGAAATTTCCATGAAAGTGACTAAAACGGCCTCGAAAAGCTAGTCGTAAAATGGTGCACGTCGAGCGTTAGGAAACAAACTCAACGGTTTTGGGAAGCTCGTATCATAATCTCAAAGTTTTAGTACATGAGTTTTTATCCTAGAGGTCTCGAACATAAAGAAAGATAGAGGTTAAGTATGGTACTTGTGTCCATAATATAGTTTAAGGATGGTTTTTCGGCAAAGTTTGAGCGACCGTAATTAATTCATTACAACTCCGCTAAACAAACAATTGGACATTTTAGAAAGTATACTTGGCGATTTCACTTTTACTAGAAGACTTCACTTTATGAAAAGTTCTAAATCAATGTTAAAACAACCTTTAACTTGGTACTAGTTTTGCCGCAAAACTTGTCTATTAGAAATCAAGTTAGTTTTTCTTATATAATAAAAGTTACGGCAACTTTTGTAAAAGTGTATAATTTAGTCGTTACAAATCCGTTTTCTACGTTTTAAAGATCCTTAGCTTGGTATCGAAGTATACTAACATATTTTTAACAAGTCGACATAATTTACAACGCCCAAGCTTCATTTTTGACTCGTACAAAATAAATAATGGTTGCTGAAATTTCCATAAATTTATATTTTTCGTCGCCAACTTGAAAAATTCATAACTTCTTCGTTATAGCTCCGTTTTAATCCGTTCAAGCTGCCACGGTTTCGTTTTAAAGTATATTTTCTAAATATCTAGGCCAAAATTTTTTTACCTACTGTCGGATATTCCATATTTTGAAAATAAGGACAGACCCTTTTGCAAACTTGTCGAAATGAGTTTTTCTCGCGCCAAACCTATTCTAACCTATTCAAAACAACTCCGAAGCTATTCTAATCCTACCATACACCTTCTCAGGGTGTCATGGTTTCCTAGACATCACCCAAACTAATATATATAACAAGGAGTAATTTATAGGATGGATTATATATTTAACACTTAAAAACATTAAAAAGTGGTATAAACATCACATAACTTGCATGTTTCTCAAATAAAATGATATGATCATAATAATGAATATGAAATAAAACATGAATATGAATGCTTACAAGAAATATGATGAGGTTTAAGGACAAAGGGTTTTCCTAATCACTTGAGGTTTTATTGCAAAACCTATACAACAATTGATACTAGTGTTTAAATAAACTTGTCTTGAAAATTATATGATGATTCCTCCTTGGTCCTTGTGGCTGCGAATTTTTGCAAGAGAGAAAGAGAAGATATGTTTTGATCTTGAGAGAATATGAAATGAAATGAATGAGTTTTGGGTTAAAGTAATATAATACTAGTATGCTTAAGATATTTGCAATATATCTTTGACTCATCCTCCCTTGTCGACAAGGTAGGTGTAGTCATACCCTTTTTGTATTTTTTTTTAAATATGTACAAGAGTAATAACATGTAAGTAATTTGAGGATAAGTGGTAAATTAAATACACATTTGAGTATTTAGAGTAGCATTAGATAAAAATAACTTTTCACGGGTCAAGATAAAATATATTTAGGTCATAAAAATTATAAAAATACATTTCTTGAAAAATTTGAGTGAAATAATAATAATCGTAGTATTTAAGAAAACCGTCAGTAATTATATAAATTTAACAATTTATATACAAAATAAATTTAAAACACTGGTAAACTCATAATATTATTTTATAAACTTAATATGAATATAAAAATATATCGGGATACTTTTTGGAAGTAATGGATCAATTGTTCAAAATAATTAATTACGCGATAACGTTTATTTAATATAAAACTAGTTTAAGACCCGTGTAACACACGGGCAGTCCAAACATATTTTTTTCAAGTGCTCATATAAATGAATGTCATCTAATTTTGTTTGCGTTTGCTATTATACTAATTACTGTTTATTTGATTTTTTTGTAACAAAGTTTTGGGAATGGAGGTAAAAGACACCCATTGTTAACATAAGAATGCTCGCTCTTAGGGGATATTCGTCATTACCAAAGTATATGCATTTGGTTTACAAACATCTTCATAATCCACCTGGAACATACACAAAACAGACCCGTATAAGACCTTCACCAAATGCCAACGTAAATATAAAACAACTATTTAAATAGAAATAAACTGAAATAAATACATATCCAAAACAGGGTGAAATGGAAAATAGAAGTTTATATAATTCCGTAGTCATAAGTTTAAGGATTATATAGTCTCCGGTAAAATATTAAAATTTAATACCGGAAACAATATTTGCACATAATAATTAAAATCATAGGTAACAAAGATTGGCAAGTTTGTAAATATCTGGTCATAAGTTTTTAATAAAACCTATAGGCTTCTTAAAGATGAATTTCCCCAAAGATCTCAAGTTCTAGTTTCAAGCAATGCAAACATCAACAGTTGAAATAATACATAGTTTCAAGCAATGCAGACATCAACAATTGAAATAATACATTATGTCTAGAATATACGGAAAACTGAATTTACCAAAGGAATGTAAGAAACACATTTTTCTCACTAAAGCAAAATGTCCATGGAGACCAAATACCATAACATAACAACATCTTGTGTCCAGAAATAAAGATAACCACAGTCCAAATTGAAATGAATCTTTTAACTATTGTTTCCAAAACATACTTCAAGCATCACACATAACACAAAAAATAAAGCAGTGTCAAAGTTCCCCTTTCATTGACAGAACCCTCATGATATACATTTTCTCCGTCTTCATCCATTTCTAACAGCAAGCTCACATGGCTGCAAATAGATACACACTAAAGATCTTGGGTTCCAATTTCTTTCCTCTTCGGCAATTGAATTGGCATCAAAGCAATATATATCTACAATCTCATTAAAGAGATCATCTTTTAGCTTACATCCAATTATAAAAAACTCACAATAAAATTAAAAACATATTGAGGTTACAACAACCTAATAAATGGTTCCAGTGACACGGGGATAACTCAAAACTCTTATAGCAAAGCAGGCATAAATGGTTCCAACCAAAAAAATTACTCAAATCACAGGTAAGAATAGATTTATAGGCAATTAGTTGTACTAACTGGATATGTTATTACATAGAAAAGTAGATACATGTAGCAAATCTGGAATAGAGCTCAAGAAAAATATTTGAGATAATTCAAAGTTTAAATTTGATTGTAGAGAAATCAAATCTATAGATAATTGTAGCAATTTGCCTTTTCCAATCAGAGAAATCAAGCATACAACCCCTCTTCATCATTTTATAAAATCGTCAATAACACCTTTATACCATTTGTAAGCCTAAAGATAAGAAATGAGAAGCGGGATATGAAGAGTGACTTACTCAAATCTACTGATATAGCGGATATAAGAGGACCACAGCTTCCTCTAAGGCTCTAACTGTGATTGAAGTAGTGCCTTTTCCAGCCCAATAAACTCGAAATTTGAGGGTGTTAGTTGCTACAATTAACTGTGTAACTCTTTACAACTGGCCTGCTAGCACCTCAGTCCTCTAAAATCCTTTAGTTTAAAACTCCCACATCAAAATATCGTACAGACGTAAACAATGTCAGAAGTTGTGTATAAAGTTTCATATGCGACATTATTTTTCACCTACATGGTTCTATTAATAACCTACATTATCTAAAATCAACCATTAAGCTTAAACTATTATTGATCTATATAATAATATGATAATGATTGTCTAATAGGTTCTTTCAATATGCAATTTCAAACACCCTCTAAAAGCTAATGTTGGTACTATTTGACCAACAACCTGGTAATCTAAAGCGCGATTACACAATCTTGAAGCACACACAATCTACCTATAAAGAAGCCTTGCATTGACAGAAAAGTAAAGAACACGCACACGATAAATACTTAACCGAACGTTTAATACAAACGTTCGGTTAAACCATCTTGTGTGGTTTCTTTTCTTTTCTGCCGATAATAAGCAAGGCTGTAACTGTATGTTTCGTCTTCAACTTTCGAAGTTATTCCGCTCTAGAACCAGGTTGTTAGTTGTCAACACCAACAGCTAATTATTTCACCCTTAAATAAACAGATAGGCATGTTTAAATAAGCAATCTTAAACATCCTTGATTCCTCAACAACTACTTATCTCATTAACATATTCAACCAAAGGTTCTTCACTAAGTCCTCTACATATCAATTTTGAACTATGCAAGTAATATGCTTGACAAATTTAAAGACGATAGCATAGCCAAGACTTGTAACCTTTACTTACGTAATAGCTTTTACTCAAACAAATTAACTATTTATTGATTTTTAGTTAGGCATTTCAACAAACACTTGGAGCATTCAAGTTTCAAAACAGATCATAGTAATAAGTCGAGTAATTCGACACACATAATTCTGTTAAAAAGGTGATATGTAATATGATGAGTACCTATACGCATACAAACAAAAAATCAAATCACGTGGAACTATGAAAAAAATACCTGCTAATGCAAATGAATCTCATAGTTTTTTGAAGCGACTTTCCTACCTGCATAGAAGAAGACATTGATTAAGTACTTGCATCAAAAGAAAAGACAAAGAAACCTATTGATCAAGACGGAGACGGAGAATATATAAAGAAATTGATTAATTAATCTAATGCATTAACATCAACAATCTTACATACGTTCATCACTACACCAGAAAATAAAAAATCACACAGTAATTAAGAATGAAATGATGAAATAAGAAGTAGATACATGTAGCAAATCTGGAATAGATCTGAAGAAAACTATTTGAGATAATTTGAATTTTAAATTTGATTGCATAGAAATCAAACCTATAGATAATTGTAGCAATTTGCCTTTTCCAATCAGATGAAATGCATGGTCTCATCTTTCGAGGAGAGCATAGAGTGTTTGGTAAGTATCAATTTTTTAAGAGTATAGTACCGAATAAAAAAGTAAATATCTTAATGACATCATCACTATTAGGCTCATCCAATAGCTACATGCCACATCATCAAAATTGCATCAGCAAAAACCCTTGTTTAATAGATAGATATAGATTAAACGTTTAATGTAATATGCGAAACCATGCATGAACTAATATGATGATAATAATGTTAATGAAATGTAGACTAAACTTAGTCTATATGAAATGACCTCGATGATATGATCATGAATTCACAGCTAAACCATTACGGTTACGTGAATTTGATGCTCGTAAACCTAGTTTACGATAAACGATAAATGATGAAGCATGAATAATGTTTTGAAATATGACCTGAAAATACGAGTTGTCACATTCGCCCAATTAAAAAAGGAATTCGGTCCCGAATTGAGTTCATGTTAGTCTATCGAATTTTTGAGTTTGTGATTAATATCGAGGAGAGAAGACATAAGGAAGTGTCGTTATGGTTATCGATGATTGAGAGCGTACAAAACATCATAGTAGAGAAAATATTGGATGAATCTCCCATGAGTAACACTTTGACTTTGGAATATGTGATAGTTTTGCTTGCACTAAGATTTATAAATAACTGCTCCCAACATAACATGATCCCTCCAGAATTAGACATAGTTAGCTAGGCTATGTATAATTAAGGAACGATAATGTGACGTTCGGTTTAGTTGTTATAACTCTCAATGTTTACAAAGATTTAAACCGTGTCGTTAAACTGGTCGTTAAAGAAAAAGGAAGTAAAATTCTCGTAAGTTATAACAAATCGAAAAGAAAATAAAGTACGATAGATGAGAATATTTTACAACGAGTGGTTTATCAAACAGTAAGACATCTTAAGTTATAAAGATTCGGATACGATGGAAGACATAACTTAGTACGACATAGTTCATAAAGAAAAATAAGACTGTTAGTTTCCGAACTTCTTGGTCTTCCGTTGTTGAAATCTGTTGAGCTTCACCTCCTTCTAACATGTATGCATTCCCATGAGCTCCTTCAACTTGTTGACCTTGGTTTTGAGGACATTGATTCCGATAGTGTCCTTGTTCCCACATCCGAAGCATGTGACTACGGCCTTACCTTTACAATCCTCGGCTAGATGTCCGGTTTTGGCATTTGTGGCACTTGGCGGGGCAAGGACCCGAGTGATGAAAATTACATCGATTACATAGTGGGTGTGTTCCAGATAACCTCGCCTTCCATTGGTGCATGACATAAACCATTCCGACTTCTTGCCTTTCTATTTTGTTGTTGATGATGGTTAGTGTTACGGTTTTGGTTGTTGTTGTTATAACCTCCTTGGTCGCTTTTCCCATTTCCTTTTGTTGTTGTTGATTTGGTTATCGTCGTTATTGTTGTTGTTTTGGTTATTGTTGTAGTTGATGTGGTTGTTGGTATTGTTGTTGTTTCGGTTGATGTTTGCGATTTTGCCTCTCTTTACTACCCGAGCCATGAGCTTTGCGACACTCGAATGGACTCCTCAATCGTTTGTGGATCAAATGAAATCACATCTCCTTGAATAACTTCGAAGTCCCCGATGAAAGCCTCCGAGTAGCTTCTCGTTATCCGAAACCATAGATGGGCATAACGCTAATTCTTGGAACCTCCGAACGTAAGAATCAATATCATACCCAATAGTTACCAACTCGTAGAATTCGGTCTCCAACTTTTTCACCTCCGTACACGGACAATACTTCCTTGTTAGCAAACTCTTGAATTGCACCGGTGATCCTGTATGCATTTTCCATTCCATCGGTGAGCATATGAATTCCACCACGACATTGCCCCATCCAAGAGTGTACTGTAGCAAACTTAACCTTGCTATCCTCCGGCAATTACATAACAAAACACGCATTCCATTTTCTCGAACCATCTAACCATGGCGGTTGCCCTCAAGACCCTTGAACTTAGTGGGATCTCCACTTTTGAAATCCTTATACGAACATCTTCTAACCCCGGACCCTCCTCAGACACTGCTGCAGAAGTGATCGCCACCGATGCTCTCTCGGTCCTTAGTGCATCGGCTATGCTATCATTCACATATTTCTTCATAGCATCTTGAGTCAATTCGGTGTGGCTTTCTTTGGCGCCATAACTTCTTCAAAATAAGAGGAAAGGTGAGACGAGCAAAGTCGATGTTAATAATAAACGCCCAAAGAGATATGATATGAGGTGATAAGTTTAAGGTTATTTTTCAAAATAATCGATGGTTTCCTAAGAAATGGGTTATGAGATGTCGTAAGTGCTTCAAATGTATGATGGTTTAGTGACTTAATGTGTGAACAACGTGCAACTCGACATGTTAGTGGTGAAACAAATGAGTGAGAGTGACTTCGCTCTACTTAAAGGTTTTATCTCGGCATTCGACGTTATCGGTGATGAATCAGCTGATATTAAAATTTTGATAGGGAATGACAAGGCATTCTCCACATTAGAGTATGAGGAAATGATAATGGAATGGGTAATTAAAGGCATCCATGTGACAATCGTTTTGAAGTGAAAGTAAATAACTCGAAAATGTACGTATAAACCGCATGTAAAGTGAACATGCACTTATGGTGAAATGATGAGATGCTATGATGATGTAGTTATAGTCTAGGGTCAATGATGCAACCTAGTTCTCTATAATCGAAGCTCGATGCCAATCTGTCACACCCCAAATTACTGCTTTTGCAATGAATGGAATTCACGGGATTGTTGTCATAGCATCACAATCACAGTTATATTGAGCGACCTAAAGTGTCGTTTGGAAAATACATCGTTTGATTTAATAAAATAATCGAGTTTACAAAGTATAGGTCCCAAATGAAAATCAACGTGCGGAAATAAATTTGTTACGATTCAAATGATGTTTTAAAGTATATGAAACCCAGTGAAACGCGTCGTCACCACGACTCTATGATATGTCCACATGCATGCCATGAAGCGAATGCCTTAGATACGAGATAAAACATGCTTAAAGCATCAACACAAAGGTTGAGTGAAATCCATAGGTTTAATTAATTCGTTTGAACACAATATTCAGTAGTGTGAGTTACGTTGTTTCACACTCATCGTTGAAAACAAAACAATATTTATTTCACTAAGTTCATGACAACCAAAGCGTAAACCTCGTACCAATAGAAATTGGTAAAATCGTTTCATCGCAGCCCTAATATGGTAAACTTGCCAATTTACCTTAATGATCCAAATATAGTCGTTCGATTTCCCTAACCGGGTCAATAAGAACGGGAGTGTTAATTCAATAGGCCTATTCACAATATTCGCGCCACCGCAAGTGACTAATGGTGCATGATGTAGGGACTTCAAACATGGCAAATACTTAGTGACAATAAAACATTTGGATATGGCATACGTTCAAAGCATTTGTGTTCGATTAAAAAAATAGTTGAGCATGTATCTCCCCAAGAGTTTGTAAACAATTAAGTAATAGAAAGTGGGGCTATGAACTCACTTGATGAATGGTTGCGATGACAAAAGTGAATACACGAAATGTAGCGTGAATCTCAAACCGACCTATTATGAATGATATGATATGTAATAAGTCATGATGTAATGTTATGCATGCAATTCGGATGATATTTATACCACTTGTAAATTTTTGAAGATAATGTTTATCGTCGAAATATATGTTTACAACATATCGTCATTTTATAAAATACTTTACAAGTATTTACGTTGAAACAACCTCCCACGATAGTCGTTTAGTGATTTATTGTGAAATTATAACTTTCGTCAGTAAAATAATGTCGTTGAAATTTCCATGAAAGTGACTAAACGGCCTCGAAAAGCTAGTCGTAAAATGGTGCACGTCGAGCGTTAGGAAACAAACTCAACGGTTTTGGGAAGCTCGTATCATAATCTCAAAGTTTTAGTACATGAGTTTTTATCCTAGAGGTCTCGAACATAAAGAAAGATAGAGGTTAAGTATGGTACTTGTGTCCATAATATAGTTTAAGGATGGTTTTTCGGCAAAGTTTGAGCGATCGTAATTAATTCATTACAACTCCGCTAAACAAACAATTGGACATTTTAGAAAGTATACTTGGCGATTTCACTTTTACTAGAAGACTTCACTTTATGAAAAGTTCTAAATCAATGTTAAAAACAACCTTTAACTTGGTACTAGTTTTTGCCGCAAAACTTGTCTATTAGAAATCAAGTTAGTTTTTCTTATATAATAAAAGTTACGGCAACTTTTGTAAAAGTGTATAATTTAGTCGTTACAAATCCGTTTTCACGTTTAAAGATCCTTAGCTTGGTATCAAGTATACTAACATATTTTTAACAAGTCGACATAATTTACAACGCCCAAGCTTCATTTTGACTCGTACAAAATAAATAATGGTTTTTGAAATTTCCGAAATTTATATTTTTCGTCGCCAACTTGAAAAATTCATAACTTCTTCGTTATAGCTCGTTTTAATCCGTTCAAGCGCCACGGTTTCGCTTTTAAAGTATATTTTCTAAATATCTAGGCCAAAAATTTTTACCTACTGTCGGATATTCCATATTTTGAAAATAAGGACAGACCCTTTTGCAAACTTGTCGAAATGAGTTTTCTCGCCAAACCTATTCTAACCTATTCAAAACAACTCCGAAGCTATTCTAATCCTACCATACACCTTCAGGTGTCATGGTTTCCTAGACATCACCCAAACTAATATATATAACAAGGAGTAATTTATAGGATGGATTATATATTTAGCACTTAAAAACATTAAAAAGTGGTATAAACATCACATAACTTGCATGTTTCTCAAATAAAATGATATGATCATAATAATGAATATGAAATAAAAACATGAATATGAATGCTTACAAGAAATATGATGAGGTTTAAGGACAAAGGGTTTTCCTAATCACTTGAGGTTTTTATTGCAAACCCTATACAACAAGTGATACTAGTGTTTAAATAAACTTGTCTTGAAAATTATATGATGATTCCTCCTTGGTCCTTGTGGCTGCCGAATTTTTGCAAGAGAGAAAAGAGAAGATATGTTTTGATCTTGAGAGAATATGAAATGAAATGAATGAGTTTTGGGTTAAAGTAATATAATACTAGTATACTTAAGATATTTGCAATATATCTTTGTGACTCATCCTCCCTTGTCGACAAGGGAGGTGTAGTCATACCCTTTTTGTATTTTTTTTTTAAATATGTACAAGAGTAATAACATGTAAGTAATTTGAGGATAAGTGGTAAATTAAATACACATTTGAGTATTTAGAGTAGCATTAGATAAAAATAACTTTTCACGGGTCAAGATAAAATATATTTAGGTCATAAAAATTATAAAAATACATTTCTTGAAAAATTTGAGTGAAATAATAATAATCGTGTAGTATTTAAGAAAACCGTCGTAATTATATAAATTTAACAATTTATATACAAAATAAATTTAAAACACTGGGTAAACTCATAATATTATTTTTATAAACTTAATATGAATATAAAAATATATCAGGATACTTTTTGGAAGTAATGGATCAATTGTTCAAAATAATTAATTACGCGATAACGTTTATTTAATATAAAATTAAACGTTTAATGTAATATGCGAAACCATGCATGAACTAATATGATGATAATAATGTTAATGAAATGTAGACTAAACTTAGTCTATATGAAATGACCTCGATGATATGATCATGAATTCACAGCAAAACCATTACGGTTACGTGAATTTGATGCTCGTAAACCTAGTTTACGATAAACGATAAATGATGAAGCATGAATAATGTTTTGAAATATGACCTGGAAATACGAGTTGTCACATATATGGGATATAGAAGATGGATAATTCCTTCAGGAGGAGAGAAGTAGCTGCAAATTCAGAATGAATTATCATATTCTGTTGATCCTCGAAAGAAATTTTTTTATGAATTGATTATTCAATGGATAATCCAATAGCCATTGGCCGAAAATAATATTTCAGCTACCATGCTCTATTTAGAAGTTGTCCCTCAAGGACATTATTTTATTATGACATGCCTCAAGCATGATAGAAAAATCTATTCCAAATAAAATCCTCGATGAAAAATATGGAGCATGAAAACAAGATGGTTGTTCGAGGTATAAAAGACCCCATGATAGTCTCATAAGGAGACACTAGACATGAAGGTTCCAAACGAGCCTCAAATAGCTAATGAGATCTCACTAATTCTATGATGTCTAAAATCATATGGAATCAAAACAAAAACGACGTTGATAAATTTGTTTGCATACAATATAGCGCTTGGTATTATGCATAATGAGGATCATAAATCAATTATTATTCAAAAGCGCGCTCAACGAAATTATTGGCCAATATGAAAAAATGAAATCTCGTGAAAATACGAGAAGTATTGGGACAAGAAGTCCATACACATGATTGTGTAAAATCTATTGGATATACATCAGTCTTTGTGCACAAAAGCTCTGAAGTTATGTCCTTTAAGGCATGAATTGTGAATATATACATTCACAAAAACATGAAGCTGGTTATTAAAAGAAATATTGTCCTATGGTGGATGTAAATATCTTATTGATATTTTATGAGACATACATTCTAGAAGTGTTTAATTTGCTCTAAATGAATTTTTATTAGAAGCATTTAATTTGTCTCATAGCTTTAACTTCTCGAAGTAATTATTAAAGTTCTCATGAACTCTACTTGATCAAATTGAATGAATCCTTATATGGATAAAAATCATTTGGACATATATTATATGAATTATTTTTGCACATATCTTTATAAAATGATTGGTTCTTAAGTAACATACATAAGTGCAACTGAGGTTTTAATAATTAATATGCGTCAAGAGAGTGCATTTTTCTCTCTTGATTTTTGTATTAGCAATGTATGTTTTCCAACCAATGCATTGATATTGGGTTGGAAGCTACACATATAATTTGTCATCTTTGCAGGATATATTCTTAACATCAATGATTCGATGGATTTTATACAAAATCTTTGCCGACAAAAGTGTTTGAGCAACTGCTTCAGAAGATTAATATTCGGCACTTGAAAGATATACATTGAATTGAGGAGGAGCATTATGCGCACTGCACTCTTTTTCCCCTTCATCAAGTTTTTTTTATCCCACTGGGTTTTTCTTGATAAGGTTTTTAATGAGGCAGTCTATAGCGTATAATAAACGATGAATATCCAAGGAGGAGTGTTGTAAATATTAATGGGCTTATGTCTATTCACAATTATCTCTAGTGGGCTTTAGGGTTTTGGATGTATTCATCTACCCTATATATACAATCTACTTGTAACCTTGATTATACATTAATAAGAATTAATGTCTTCCTCCTATTCTTGTTCATTACTTTATAATAATAATATAATTGTGTACCTTATATATATATATTTTATTTATTTATTTATTTATATATTCGTATTTATATTCTTCATAGAAAATTTATCAATTAAATTAGATTTAGAAGTTGTGAAGTAATATTAAGCGTACTTATAAAAATATAAGTATATTGTTATATTTGTAGAAGTTTTTGTAAAGTTTCCCAAAAGTTACCTTTTTGACCCTCAAGTTACGAAAATTACAACTTGTATCCCCATACTTGGTTAAATGATAGTTTAACCCAAAATACACAATTTATCTTTTATTATCCTAGTTTAGTTATATTGACAGTTTTGACCCTCGAAGCATATCTGTTTTGCGACTTTAGTCCAAAATTTATATTTTCACTTTTAGTCCCTACGCGTTACATATTTTACAAAACAAGTCCAATAACAAGTTTTACACTTCAAGCAATCGAGTTTTTGAAATTACGGTTTCTGCCCTATAATTTTCATGCGTACGTTACTTTTACAATTTTCACACCCAAGTTTCCATAATGTACACTTTATACTCAATTATCAAAACATTTGTAAGTTTAGTCCAAAAATACATTTTATGAAAACTTATCCTTTTCGTTTCATTTGGAAAACTTCCAATAGCTTAAAACTTGCTTAAAAAAGGGCTTATTACATTAATGGGCCTCGTAGAATTCTTAACGGGCCTTAGTTTGGAAATTAGTTGGGCTTTTAGGCCCAATCGCTACACGTTTGGTTTTTAAAAGGTTCGAACGAGTATGATTGGTTATACAAGTGAACGGGTATCATTTTGATGGTTTACTTGACATATAACACGTTAACATGCATCAATATCTAAAGGACGTGATTACTTAGTTCATTACCACACAACTTGGACGTGGTACGATTATTTCTATGTTAAAAGATATATGCGACTACTTGACGTGTAATATACTTGAGAGAGCATGATATGGAAAGGAAAAGAGTCGAGTACACTTATTTCACCTCAAGGGTGGTGAGTAACGATTTGAAAATGAAATGGAAGATTTCACAAAGCTAGCCAACCCAATGAACAACCCGTAGCCTAAGTATTCACAACTTTTACGTATAAAATGACCCTAAGACTTCTCCTTTCGAACCCTTTTAAACCCTTAGCTCGTTCTTTCTTCTTCCCGTATGCTTAACAGTGAGTGAATAAGTTTGAGATTGAGTGGTGTGTATGCGATCTAGTGTGAAGGGTGAAGTGATAGAAGTGAGTTTATATAGGCACATACTTTAGGTTTAGGTGTTTATTTTTAGTTCTAGAGTTGCATGATCTTGGGACCAAATCCAAAAGAGTGAAGGGAGTTGGAGTGTGCTAGTGAGCAAAGGTACCGATTTAGAGACGTTTGTGAGTGAGATGGAGTGTTCTTTAACCCTTATTCGAAACATGTTACACGCCAAGGATGCATACTTTGTAGTCATGTCACAAGTTTTGTTAGTGGGAAACATTGTCCAAAGGTCTTAAGATTAAATGAATTGTTTATTAAACTAGGTTTAGTTTTGTATAGACATGGGGGACATGATCCTAAGGAAGTAATTTAGTTTGTGTTTTTGGTTATCTTGCAACTAAACCGGTTAGGGTGCGTTTGATTGTGTGTCATGACCAAAAGGGGTATATTTTGGTTAGTTTGGCTGGGAAAAACAAAGAAAGATAACACTAATTTTAGGAGTTGGGCTATGGTGTTGGTTTTGGGCTTTGTGGTGTTGGGTCGAAGGGAAGCCGAGCACAGGAAGGAATTAAGGGTCCGTTTGGTGTTGGGTAGGGTAATCGGCCCAAGTGGCCTAAAATAAATAAATAAAATTTAATTTATTTTTAATTTATAAATTATTATTTGTTTGTAAAATAAATAATTAGAAATGGGTATATGTTATTGTTAAGTCGGGATATCTCGGGTTTGACTTGCGAATTCGTAAAATGTTTCGTGTTGCTCGTGAATAATGCCATATGAAAACGTATTGAAAGTTATTTCCTATAAAAGAAAACGATAACCCGTAGTTTTCGTTGATTACAGTTTACATTGGTAAATCGTTTGGTTAATTTTTCGGGGTCTTACAGTACCCACCCCCTTAAGAGAACCGCGTCCGCGGTTTATCTTGTGGTGGTTTTTTGGGTTGCTTCAGCGAATAGGTGAGGATATTTGGAACAAATTAGATCCTCACGTTCCCAGGTGTACTCAGCACCTCTCTTCTTATGGTTCGAACGAACCTTGACAATAGGAATACGGCTTTGTTTCAATCTTTTGACATCTCTATCCACGATCTCTACAAGCTCTTCCACAAAGTTGAGTTTGTCATTTAGTTAGATGTCTTTCAGTGGGACAACAAGGGTTTCATCGGATAAACATTTATTGAGATTGGAGACATGAAAAGTATCATGTATCCTACTGAGCTCTTCCGGAAGTTCGAGTGTGTACGCCACGGGACCAATCCTTTCTAGGATTTTGAATGGCCCTACGTATCAAGGTTTGAGTTTCTAACGCTTACCAAATCTGACCATTCCCTTCCAAGGAGATACTTTTAACATGAACCTATCTCTAATTTGGAATTCCATGGGCTTTCGTCTGACATCAGCATAGCTCTTTTGTTGATCTCTTGCAGCTTGCAAGTGTTGTTTGATCTGCATTATTATCTCTATCGTTTCTTGAACAATCTCGGGTCCAGTAAGTTGAACATCTACAACTTCTTCCCAACAGACAGACGATTGACATTTACGGCCATAGAGTGCTTCGAACGGAGCTGCCTTAATACTAGCATGGTAGCTGTTGTTATAAAAACATTCTGCCAATGGTTAATGCTTGTCCCAACCTTTTCCCAAATCAATCACACATGCCCGAAGCATGTCTTCCAAGGTTTGGATTGTTGTTTCACTTTGACCGTCGGTTTATGGATGATATGCGGTACTCATATCCAGTTGAGTACCCATAGCTCGTTGAAGTGTTTTCCAGAATCTAGAGATGAATCGACTATCGCGATCTGAGATGATAGAAATTGGTACTCCATGTCGGGAGACAATTTCCTTTAGATATAACCGAGCAAGAGTACTCATCTCGTCGGTTTCCTTGATAGGAAAAAAGTGAGGTGATTTGGTGAGACGGTCAACAATGATCCCGATAATATCAAAATCGTAAAATTTTTTGGCAGCTTGGTAATGAAATCCATGGTAACTCTTTCCCATTTCCAAACAGAATTTTGGCTATGTTAGTAAATCAGATGGCTTCTGATGATCTGCTTTGACTCTAGACACTGTTAGACATTTTTCCAACATACTTCGTGATGTCGGCTTTCATGTTTGGCCACCAATAGAGTTGTTTAAGATCTTGATACATCTTGTTAGGATCGGGGTGAATGGAGTACTTAGATTTATGTGAGTGCATGATAAGCTCACGGAGACCAATAAAGATTTAAAACGTTTAATCGACCACTTTTATATCCGTTACTGCTTAATTTCGTTCCTTTTCACTTTTTAGGTCTCTTGGAAGCAAAATGCTTGAATGATGCACATTTGGACGAAAAAGAGTGAAAACCTGAAGAAAATGGCAAAGTCAAGATTGAAGCCACTCAAGCTACTAAAACTGAACCTGACGGCGTCCCAATCAAAGGGAGACGTCGTCCATCTATACAGATTTGATAAATACATGCATGAGACGGCTCAGTGGAATTTTTGCTCATAACACCTGACGGCGTCAGGCTTTGAAGAAGAAGGGCGTCACTTAGACTTTTCATCTCAGACGGCCCAGATCCAGAACCAAGACGATGTCCCATCTGAATCCCGACGGCGTCACAACTCCAAGGTAATGCCGTCCCATCGATAACTTGGCCAAGACGAAAACCCTAATGACGGCGATCTGACGGCGTCCCACCTATAAGGCGACGCCGTCGCACTTGTAAATCTCTATATAGAATTCGATTTTTATGCATTTAGGGAGGTCGAATTTTGGAGTAAAACCCCTAAACGTTTGTAGTCTGACTTGGACAGTATCTTAGGGTCCCAAACCCTATTTTACACATCAAGATAAGTGTTTTAATCCAATAGTATCATTATGTCTTCCATTGATTGTGTTTATGCTTGTTTGCTTAACATGTCTAGCTAAATTTCTTGTGTGTTTGCTTATATCTATGAAACCTAGTTATTAATTATTGTAATTGGCTTAGGAGTGCAACTAGGCTATCGTTGTATTTAAATGCTTGTGTAATCTTTATGAAAGTTAGTTTATGAATGACCTAGTGGATTTCGTAGTCTAAAAACCCAAAGATAACCTTAAAGTTAGTTTATTAATGACTTGTGGATTTCGTAAGCAAAACCAATAGGTAATCTCAAAGAGTTAGGGCATAGGCACACCTTACGACCTTAGAAAACAAAATGCGTTAACAATAAGGACGTGACAATTCAACCAATAATAAAAGATAACTAGGGAGTAATAGTGTTAGGTCACCATGAGTTAACACAAGTATGTAGATGATAGAAATGAGATGAAGATAGATGGTTGAACACACAAATCACCCAATACAATATGAAAGGTTATGCGTAGAATAGATAAGGTGAACAACACCACTCAAATGAGAGGTAACAAGGTATGCAAAATAAAATAAAATAAATAAATAAGTCAACTTGAAAATTCAGAACCCTAACTTTCTCTCTCCCTTGGGGAGAAATCCGGCCAGCCACCTTCCTATTTTTTCGGCCAAACTCTTTGCCCAATCCGTCCTCTCTATCCTACTTTGAAGGGTATGCAATACGCTTTAGGCTTATATATCTTTATGAGGGTTGTTCGTAACGCTTTTATCAATCTATTATGATCGGTTTCTTCCTGTTTTTTATTGGCCCACGAAACCCTAAGATTTTTAGGGTTTTAATCATCCCTGTTGCTAATTGTTCATCTTGTTTTTGGTATGATTTGGGTGTTCTGGAGCGATCAAGATATGGTGCTGAACGTAACCCTTTTCTAGGGTTTGATTGTGAATGGAACTAAACCCTCATTAGGGTTTTTATTTTCTGCACGTAAGCCCTTTTTAGGGTTTGTTAATTCTTCATCTGATGTTAGTGTTTACATGTGGGTCAAGAGAGAGGTTAAGTCAAGTTTTAGAGTTCCTTGTTCAAAAACTATATTCCGTCTTCTAAGATCTGATGCCGATTGTATTATTACATGGTCTTGTTTTTGATTGCGGGAAGTTAGGGGTTATGACCCTATTATCGTCCACTTACAGGCCCCTATGGAGGTTTGGTTGATGTGTTTGCGGTGGTCTACATATGTCATGATTAATCTTAGTGCTCGATTTGAGCTAATTGATTATGTTAGGGTTGTTAAGCCTATTTGGCTGGTTCTGCTGCTATTGTTTATGCGCCTAGCTTTGTGTGATCATGGGAGCTATGTTTGTTGGTGGAACATTCTGATTCTATGGGTTCATACCATGGATATCAGTTTGTTGTATTTGATGTGGTGTTTGTGATTTCTACAAACACATGTTCATGTTTTGGATGACGTATATGGCTGCTCCTTTTTGAATTCACTCTAATCCACTTTCGCGAGTGGTAACGAATGCTAGGAATTGACCCATAGTATTACGTGCGCCTATTATTGATCGCATGGATGGTTAAGGTTGGTGTGATGATGATGATGTTTCGTTTCAGCCTTTGCGTGATCATGTGGGTGCTTTGTGCTGTTGTTGATCATCAGGGTTCGTGTTTTGCACGCTATTGATGATTGTTGACGATGCTAATGTGGTTATTCTTTTTGGTGTTCAGTTTTGCATCTAAACATGCACCTTTGGAGCAAGTGTTTGCTTGCTGCTCTATCTGTGGTTTTAGAGTCTCTCACCAACCGTTGTGTGAAATTTGTGAACTGTAACTCAATTTGATGACCATGTTACTTATGTTTGGACATGTTATTGATTTGCGTATTCATGGTGAGATCCTTTATTATTGTAAGTTAGGGTTGTTCACCCTATTTGAGACCGATCTACTTTGTTGGACATAATTCGATCATTAGGTCATCGTGGGTTGGTTTATCGGAAGTTAGAGTTATCTTTGTTCATTGAGTGCTCATGCTAGTCACGTTCTGACGTGTACAAGGTGATTCTATGGTGGTATGGTATGGACTTCTATGACGCCTTTTGAAGAATCAAGTGTGTCAACTTGATTTGTGTTTAAATTGTAATGTTTATTAGGCGCTCTAGTTTTCTGTTCTAGTATTAGTTAAGAGTGGTTTGTCACTCTTATATTGTGGTTAGTTGTAAGTTATAAGAATGATTTGCATTCTTATATGTGAGTCTGTAAGTGTCCTAAGGGACTAAGATGAGGGAAGTCACCCTCATCTTTTGTACTTCACTGTTTTTGGTGTAATGCATTTTACCAGGGTGAAAAATCCCTTTTACCCAAAAAAAAAGGTATGCAAAAAAAACACATAACCCTAAAATCCTCTCTCTATGGGTGATTCTGGCCGCCACCCCTACTTCACTTTTTCGGCCATAAACAACCTCTAAAATCTTATCTCTACCTTTAATCGTTTGTTATTCTATTGATTATTTGTTTGTATGTCTGTCTTTTTTATTCCATTCGTGGATTAAATTGGCTATCCTATTCAGATCGTCGTTTGTGATACTTTTGTTTATTGGTATGAAATCGGTTTGTAGGTTGTGTATTCATAGAGGTGGCGGCTGGAAAAAACTCTAACTATCCTTTATTGATTGATCGCTGCGAACCTTAATACTTTCTAGGGTGTGCGATTATTTTTCTTTAGGGTTTTTCCTGTTTTCGATGTTCTTTTAACTCAGCTACGCTAACGTTTATACCCTTATTTAGGGTTTAACGTGGATTGTATTGTACGATTCTCTTCTCAGGGTTTCGATCTTTGTGCTGCTTGGTTAATCGTGGACCTCTTAACGTCAAATAATTTCTGATGGTTGGATTGTAGGTTGATTTGGTTCTTTAACGTCAAATCTAAATCCTAATTTAGGGTTTGGTTTTCCTATTCGATTATGCAAGTAAACCTTAACCAAGTTTGTTTCGTCCACCAGTTAATTGATTGTTTGTTATTGTAAGTGGGTTATGAGAGATGGTGGTTACTTGGACGTTAGGGTTTGTGAAAACCCTAGTTTTGACTATGGCAGTTTTGGTTTGCTTTGGGTTGCACTCTGATTTGACGATGATGCATTGAATCTAGCCATAGTTGTTTTTGCTTGTTGGGTACATATTGGTGTTGGTACGCAATATGGGGTGATTATAGACGACACAAGTTCTGATCGTTTGCTATTATTCTGTAGGGTTTTAATTAGCTTTTTGAGATTGCATTCAACCATGGTGTTTGTGTGGCTTGGGTGTGTATGGGTTCAATTAGGATTCATGCTATTCACAAGTCGATTAGGGTGCGCCTGGACATTTGGCCATCGTTCGTGTTGGTAGGGCATGTTCATTCAGTTGAAGGGTTGTGTCGTTTATTCCTGGTCCTTTTGCCACCTTTCGTGTTGGTAGGGCAGGTTGGCGATGCGACTTTAGACATGTTTGCTGCGATTGCAGCTTTGTTATTTCATGTGCAGGTTGGCATCAATTGTGGTGTCCAGGTGTTTATGGAAGTGGAAGTTGGTGTTGCACTCGGGGGTCAAGCAATGACGATAATTGAAGACAGAGTCGCTCACTATGGATGTGGTTCTATGAACCTTATTTTGTTCCATTTAGATTGTTTTTAAATGTAATTGGTTATTTTCAGTGTTTAGCTGTTAGACGTTGTTCTGCGTTTAGCAGCAGATTTGCTTAATTACATTTGTAGAGTCATATTGCCTATGTAACGGGCTGAGGGCATGGGATTCACCCATGTCAATTGTACTTAAATGTTTTTTGGTTTAATGAATTTTACTAGGGTGAAATATCCCTTTTACCCAAAAAACAAAGGGAGCTAGGGCAACACATCTAGTCCCTTACTTGGCCTTTTGGGCCTTTGCATAGGCTTATGGGCTTTCTACATAAGTCTCGCCTTAATTACTAGCATAAAATCCATAATAATGCAACCTATTACATAGAAATGACTAACACTTGCTAATAACGTTTAGGAGCGTTTCCAACAATCTCCCCCTAAGTGATAGTTAAAATGTAATAGCGGTTGCTCGATGTCTTCTAGCATTCTTCTTTCTTGTGAGTAGAGATGCTTTAGGTTCCAACAATCCCCCCTTAGTTTCGGATCTTGTTTCTTGTGAAATTATGAGCTCTGACATCATTGTATTCTTTGTTCTATTTTCTTTTGTGGATGTAGTGATAGTATGTTGTTGTCTACCATTGGTTAGCTTCGTCGTTCAGGTGTCTCCACGTCTTTCTCCACCATGCTCACACGTCTTTTGACTTTGGATTTCCGATGTGAAGTTGTTCTCGAATCTTTAAACTTTCTAATTCTTTATCATTTTGAATTTTGAGTTGCCTTTTGAGAGAACTTCATATGTGTTGTTGTTGTTATGAGCATGTGGAGAATCAGCACGATCGTTTCACCCAGGAACTTTGGATCTCCAATCCTGCATGTAGACAGTTAGAAATAAAGTTCCCGACGTAAGAGTTCGGATATTTTGTACAGGCATATCCCAATTCGCTGGCGCGGTCTTAGACGAATCTTAAACCGGATGGTCATTGGCATGTCCCTGTACTAAATATCGTGACTATGTTATTGTGAGTCGCTGGAGTATACCGAAGTATCACTCCACTACTGTAGACCGTTTGAGACCACTGCGAATACTAAGCGTAACCCACAAGGAGTTACCGTAGTGACCTGCTGTCAGGGCTGTTTGATGTTGACCCTGGCAGGAGTTTTCATTCAATCACTGAGGATCACAATTGTGATTCCCCTCATAAATGTTCTCGGAAGATTGCTAGGATCTGCGAAGGACTTTAGAATGTTTCACTTGCGTTCTTATTTGTTGAACGACAAGTGATGAAAAGTCAATGTTCCTAAGAGATCTTTTGATGAATCTTGTGGCTCTAGACTCAATAGTACGTTTTGGTTTTCCTAAGCGGAGACTAGGGAGAGGGTCTCCTTCTTCAATACCATCAATCTCTAAGAGAGAGTCGATAGATTACGTAGGGTTCCTAGTGAGAAAGAAACAAGCTCTATTAAGAGAACTTGAGTGGTTAAGAAGGTTTAGTTCATTGCGTCACTGGGTCCATGAAGACTTTGTCTTCAATACCGGTGTTATCTTGTGACATCCAGTAGCATATGAATGGAAGCCGGTGTCTGCCCTAAGTTGAATAATTTGGAGGGCTATTTCTTTTCACCCTTTTCTTTACTTTTCTTTTTAATTCTTAAACTCCTTTTTTCTCCGATTATCATTTCTCCTTTTTCAATCATACCTAAGGACTTCTAAACTAACTATTGGTGATGTCCTTGGGTAGATCCCTCCGGCTCTGGCGGATCATAGGACGTTTATTCCTAAACTTAGTCACCTTATAACTCCATGACTATCCTATGTTGCCATAAAACCATTTTCATGAAAATCTCTCAAAGTGTTTATGAATGAAAACATGTTTGTAGCACTTCGAGAGTTTTGTATTTTCGAATATACTCCCCCTCCACATGTGCTTATGAGTTTTGACTAAAATCTGCATCGTGAGGGTAGAGCGCGCACTTTTGAATTGATCGACTCGAGATAGACAATTCCCCGCGAGACACGGTTACATCACTGACTAGGTCAGCTTGAAGTTGTAAACACTCCTTGGTGAGGAGGTTAGACCCGTCAAAGTTCATGTCTACCAAGAGTTTCTCGGATGGTACATTCTACTAACACTAGTCCTTTGCGAGACACGTTTACATCACTAACGAACTAGTTTGAAATTATTACCCATCACGGACAAGTCTTTTCGATTTATGACATTTTAGATCTCGTCAATTCAATGGTTAAGTCTATGCACATTAGATTCAATCACAATCCAACATATTTGTATCACACAATTTTTCTCCCCCTAAAAATTGTGATTTCGAGTATACCCATCCCGGACAAGTATTTTTGATGAAATTTTGATATCGAATATGACCATTTCGAGTTTTGCGGAAAGATTTCCAAAAAGAACGTTGTTTGAACAAAGATATTTTGCAAATACTCCCCCTCAACAAGTAATACTAACTTTTGAGGTTTTGAAAACACGAGAGATAGTACTTGTTCTTTTGAGCAAAATTTTGAAAAATGTTGAAAGTTTGATAAATTTTACTCAAAAGTAAGAAGCTTTCGCTCCTTTTATAAAGATTGTGGCACTGAGGCGTACCACAGGATCCTTTCATTACAAGATCGGGTTGTACACTGCTATTTATGTATAAACCATAATGAATAAATGAATCAAATATCAAAATACAATCAAGAGTGTTTAAGGAGTACCCAATGATTACACATGACCTAGAACCTTATTTTCACGTTGGAATGTCAAGATAGAGAAACTTTTTCGTCCTCCCACATAGCTTTCTAATCTTCGCATCTGATCTCGGTGGAACAACCTCTCATCCAGCCGCGTGATGAACCTTCGAACTTTCTTGCGTTCCTCTGAATTCCATCTCTAAATTCCTTGCGTCCCTCTTGAATATCCTTTAACCGATAAGTTAACCTGTCTCTAACCATCTTCAACGTCGCGTCACAGAACTTGTGGATCTCGTCAAATGTCATGAAACATGTATGATGATGTTCACTGCGGTAGATGATTCCAAACTTCTGTTTATGCATGATGGTGTACTGAGCTTGTTGATTAAGGTTGGGAAAGTGTAGCAACGGTTTTGTAAGATTTATCTGCTTCTGGTATGATTCGACCGCAAGTTGTAGATCTTCAACACGTTCTGGAATGACTTTGCTGCGAATGAAGATCAGCAGGGAAGTGATGAACTGAAGTTGAATCTCTGTCGAGAATTTTCGCATCCTTCCTTGTACCTTTGCGAGATACATGTCTTCGTTGAGTGACAATCTCGAGAAATCGGCCTCAGTGAAATCATATTCTTGTTCATGTTGTCGCTTGACCTTGATCTCGGAAAAGAATGAATAACCCCACTTTGTCGCCAGTGTAACCTTCATTACATCAACGATTTTCTTGTCACTCTTTACCTCCTTATTTGATCTTTGTACTTAACAGATTATGTAGTAAAATCTCCTCCTTGGTGGCCAATGATGAATGCCGTATTTAGCATCGATGTCGTACTCCACCAACTTGTCAACGTACAAGTTGGTGGCGTCTTCTTCAATGGCAATATTATCGGAGAAAACTGCAGCTGGAATGTTGAAGGTAAGATAGGTAGCATACTTCTTGTTGACGCTACTGCCATGTTGAAGAAACTCTAGGTCGTTGTTGAAGAAGAAACGGTATGGAATCTTAGGTTTTTCGGTTCGGCCAATTGTAGGTAGAGGCTTTGTCCAATCAGTGTAGTAGGGAGTGTTATCCTTCCTTGTAACATCGATGTTTGATTCGGTATTCAGCCAGTCAATGTTGTTGGACATTGCACGGGCAATGTTGTCCAAATGATATTCGACCTCAGCCGCGCTGCAGGATCTGTCTTTCAACAATTTGAATGCGTCATTCTTTATCCTGCGTAGCTCACGTTTTGTCATCTTTTTCACTTTGAATTCATCTTGGATAATCTTCACCTGCTCCATTGTTCAACCGTCTACCGGTTCTTGACCTTCAGGCCATCTTGGCGTGGCATCAACCAACTTGCTAAACCATTCATACTCCTCGGTGTCGTCTTCGTCCAACCATGAGACGAAAAAACCTTGTTTTTTCTTCTTTGTTCTGGAGGATGATTCCGGTTGCGGTGATGGTTGAGGTGATGGTTGTTGCTGGGGCTCAGGAATGTCTTCATCCTCACCACCGGTATAGGTAAAGTGATCACCGGTTTTCTGCAGTGGTGATGGAGAATCTACTTCCTGAGGTTTGTCAGATGAAGGAGGTCGTTGAGAAGCTTGTCTTGTGGGTGTGGTGGTAGTCTTTGGGGGTGGTGGTGGCATGGATGATGATGACCCACCGGTTTTCTTTTGACGTTTAGCATTTGGGTCTTGATACTTGTCATCATTATGTCTTGGTCGCTTGTCCTGACCAGCAGCTTCCTTGTACGATGTTTTCAGTTGATGTGCAAGAAGTACCTCATACAGCTTTGATTCATCTTGTGTGAAAGTAGGAGCTCGAGGATACATCTGTAGAATCAACTGTGAAATTGAATCAGCTTCAGTGACAACTAGAGGCTGGACTGGTCGAAGTTTGCATGACCACCGGTATTGTAGTAGTCATTTGCTTGACCAGTGTTTTGAGTGTTGGGTAGAACTGATTCATGAACATTTCTTTGGTAACAACATGGACTATTTTGAGGAGAAAGTGACGAGTGTAGTTCCTGATCTGCTCATCCATTTCTCCTTGAACATTGATGCGCGTACGAAGCGCGTTCGTGGCCAAAGGAACTTCTTTTTCATCGAGTAAGTTTTTCAACACCCTAGGCAGTGAACCTAATCATTGCAGTGTAGTATTGGGTAAGCCTTGGGTATTGATATCGTTCTCTAGGGGAATAGGAATGCTAGCAAGAAGTGTACTACGCTAAGGTTGGGGTCGAGGATGATTCTTTTTTCTTTTTTTTTTTTTTTTATCTTTTATTGGTTTTTTAGAAAGCTAAGGGTAAAATCTCAGGGCAATTGGTTTGGGGGTGGTATTCTCTACCGATTACTTCTACTATTCTAATTATCTAATACTACAGGTAGCTATGTCTTTTTGATGTGTGTTCGTATGATGATTAAAATGTGTTTTCCTAGATACTATTACTCCCTAGTTATCTTTTATTGTTTGTTGAATTGTCACGTCCTTATTCTTAATGCGTTGTGTTTTCTAAGGTCGTAGGGAATGCTTATGCCCTAACTCTTTGAGAATACCTTTAGGTTATTGTCTACGAAGTCCTCTAGATGATTCAAAAACTAACTTTAAGGTTATCTTTGGATGTTTAGACTACGAAATCCGCTAAGTGTTTCATAAACTAATGTTCAAAAAGATTACTCAAGCATTTAAACACAACGATAGCCTAGTGCACTCCTAAGCCATTTACAATTAAGATAAGAGACAACCAAACAATAATTAACAACTAGGTTTCATAGATCTAAGCAAACACATAAGAAATTTAGCTGGACATGTTAAACAAGCAAGCATACGCACATTCAATGGAAGACATAATGATACTAATGGAATAAAACACTTATCTTGATTTTTAAAAATAGGGTTTGGGACCCTAAGATACTGTCCAAGTCGGACTACAAATGTTTAGGTTTTTACTCCACAAGTCTACCTCTTAAAACACTGAAAAATCGAATTCTATATATTATTTACACTTGCGACAGCGTCGCCTTATAGGTGGGATACCGTCAGATCGCCGTCATTAGGGTTTTCGTCTTGGCCAAGTTATCGATGGGACGGGGTGACACCGTCGGGCTTCAGTAGGGACGTCATCTGATTCTGGATCTGGGCCGTCTGAGATGAAAAGTCTTAGTGATGCCCTTCCTCTTTAAAGCCTGACGCCGTCAGGTGTATTTGAGCAAAAATTCTACTGAGCCGTCAGGTGCATCTATTATCAAATCTGTAGAGGGGGACGGCGTCGCCATTTAATTGGGACGCCGTCAGCTTCAAATTCAGCATCTTGAGTGACTTCGATATTGACTTAGCCATTTTCTTCATGTATTCACTCCTTTTCGTCCAAATATGCACCATTCCAGCATTTTGCTTCCAAGAAACCTAAAAAGTGAAAAGGAAGAAAATTAAGCAGTAACGGATATAAAAGTGGGCGATTAAGGGCTTAAATGACCCCTTAAAAGTGTACATTTTAAATCCTTATCTAATATCCCTACACTTTGTATTTGCTTGTCCTCAAGAAAATGTGCTTTTGGCTAATCAATTTATAAGTTAGGGGGTATGAAGCATAAGTTTAACATAATTCACAACAAGTAAAAGCACCGCAATAGTCATAACAAGCACGGAAATTATATACTAGCACCTCACAAGGGGTGTTTGGATTCTCTCATCTCTCGGGTGTATATGAAATATAGTAAATGGAAATGGAAGATAAACACTCATTACCTGGTCATAATACATAGATTACCATAGGCTTGAGACTAGATCAAACCTCCACCACTTTGGCGTAAGCACCTAGCAACAACTATCTAAGAGGTCTTTAAAAAGGGTTGTAATGTTAGGCTTACGGTATGGAAACAAAGGGTTTTGTTGGATAGGCGATTTTGTGGTGGCAAATCAAAAATCTTATGTTACAAGCATGAAAAGCGTGGCGTTGCTAAGCCAAGACTCGACTCACTAAGCTTTAGATAACTTGAAACAAACATACATAAATTGAAAAACATAAACATAAAGATAGATGTAGGATGGTAGCCCGTACATTTTTCTTCTTCTTCTTTTTTTTTGGCATACACTTTTACTCTACCATTTTCTTTTTTTTGGGTAAAGGGTTTTACCCCGGTAAATATATAACCAAAAAGTGTTAAGTACAAATGGAATGTGGCAGAAGTACCACATTAACCTCAAGCAAGAGCTTGATAAACTAGTGTTTATGACATGCCATAAACACAATGAACCTAGCTATATTACATCACCTAACTAGGCATAAACCAAGTAAAAACTTGTAACACGCGAGCATCCCGCATCTAGCCATTGCACGAAGGGGGCGAGTCGACCCAGGAAGTCTGCCTCCTTAAGAACCTTTTCCAAGAAAAACCCAAAGGGAAAAACCTTGTAGTAGGGAAAAAGAGTACAACCCTTACCTGGCACTCCCTTCGTGTATAATACAAACACTTGGAATCCTCCATTTATCAAGTATCAGACGAGCACGCGGGGTTATCTTCTTGAACTTGAAGGTAACCAGCTTCAACCGAAAGGTAGAGACAATAAATTGGACCACTTCAGCTACAATAGACTTCTTTTGCTTGAAGATTCTTGAATTGCGCTCCATCCAAATGTAGTACGTTGTAGCAGCGAGTAATAACCGAGAAATGATGCTACAAACCGAACCCCCTTTGATATAGGGATAAGGAAAGTAATAGCATTATCCAGAGAAGGTGGGACCGCATCCATTCTAGAAAAAACCCGCACCTGCAACCAAACCTGCATAGAAAACTGGTACTCAAAAAATAAGTGAGAGTGAGAGTCCTGAACCAAGTGACATAGCGGGCATCGAAGCAAGTCCAGATCAACATTAGGACCAACATCCCATTGGCGCATCCTATCCTGAGTCTTCAACTTCTGCTTAATAACAAGCCATAAATGTATAGCATGCCTCGGGATACAATGAGAAAACCAATGAACATGATACCACTCCACCAAGTCAGCCCTTAGGCGCAAAGAGTCCCAAGCACCCGAAATTGACAAACGACTAAGATTACCATCCAAATTGCGCCATAATACACCATCTTCAGTATTGCTAAGATTAGGAACCGGAAGTGCAACTAACAATGGAAACCTAGATAACCAATTAGGAGGCCATCTCCAAACACCATTATCAATCACATCATAAACCGAATCTGATAAATTTAACTTAGCTCGAGCAATATCCCTAGCAGTAAGCGAATCCTGAATAGGGCTTAACTCACACCACATATCAAACCAAACAGAGATTTATAGGAGCATCCCTACACTTGAGTTTTTATTACTCTAACACTAATTAGACCTGAATTGAAAAGATCAAAACACTTGGAGTATTTAATTACGTAAATAAAGGGAATTCGAATTTAACATTCCTTCCCGTCACTCCATAAAATATTACTTTTGCCCATGACTCCCAATCATCCCAAAACTGTGTACAAAAGATATGACTCGACTTAGTAATTGTGCAAGTAACTAGATAATTGAACTAAGGATTTAGTAAGATAACAATAATGCACTAAAGGTGAGTGCATACAAGGTAGGCTAAGGTGATTTGGGTGTACATTTGGGGTTGGATTGTAAATAATGCACTTCATTGATATTCAAAACCAAAACATCACGAGAACCGCGGAAAGGATAGGCTCTGAGGGGTTAACTAGGGGTATCGTGTACTAAAGATGAGTACATCGCAAGGGTGTGGGGTAATTACTCAACCAATGTGGAAGAAGTAATTATAATATGGGTTTCAAACAAGGGTTATCCTAATGCCTCTTATCATTTAGTTATTCCTAACTACACAAGTGTAGTCTCACTAGCAATCTCGAAATGCATCACAAAACAAGTTCTAGAATCTATTATACTACCGGTACACTCTCTAAGCATTAAAGGTGAATGCTTTATTCCTATAGATCTAGGGGCTAACCTCACATTTTTAGGGTAGAATTTGAGTGGTAAAAGGTTTTTGTGCTAGTCATATAACTCCTGTCAATGAGAGGCTTTATTAAGAGTAAAGTTTTTGCTCGTACATGTCATAAAAAAATTTAAATTTGGTGCTAAAATTGCCCTAATGAATATTTCTCATAGCTTATTACACAAATGACCAAGGACAAGACAAATAATCAAGGATAAGCATAGTTTCTAAGTTTATGTTTTATTCTCCCTCCCTACACTTAAATTGAACATTGTCCCCAATGTTCCCCAAAAGTATCAAAGTTATGATAAAGGAATGTAAGTAAAAGAGAAAGAAACTAATACTCCCCTGATTAGCTCAGTATGATCTGTGTGAAGCTGTGGTTAAATTCTTTCCCAAGAAGAATGTATACGTTATAAGCTCCATCCAAGGTTAACTTTCTTCTTCTCGCCAAATATAACCTGCACACTTTAAGAAAACAGACGAAACCTTCATGTAAAATTGGCGGTAAAACTATATATGACACAACTACACTAAGATATAATGCTTGTGGAATGGATGTTTGCATATTTTCTGGAAAATTAAGACCTGAGAATTTCCAAATATTTTAAGTAATGGAAAACGATTTTTTATAAGTCGTTATTGACCGACGTCATCGGGCTTTAATCCTAACGCCAAAGTTGTCATGAATGAACCTGTCTCACTGATTTTCTGGAAAACTTTTGGAAAAATTACATCTTTAGAATCTGGAAAAATTCCTGTCAAACATACATTATGAGTCCATACAAGCATTTGTCTCTAACAAGCACACATATATATCAATTTCAATTATCGTTAATCTCATGTTCGTGTTCTTAAAAACATGTTTGATCTTCCCTACAGTTATCTTTTTGTAAAATACCTTTATATGTAATTAAGACAAGGTTAAAAACAAAATAAAGCATTTTCACACAAGTCTAACATGAGAATAAACAATAATGAAAAAGATATACATGAACACACAAATAAAGTAACAAACATTCAAACAAATAAACATGGGTTGCCTCCCAAGAAGCGCTTGTTTTTGTTCGAGTTACGAGCTTGACTCTACTCTTATTTAACAGATAAAGGGGAGGTTTTCCCTACACTTAAGTTTAAGTGCGGGTGCTAGTAGCGATCACACCCTTAGGGTGGATATATGCCACGTGAGAAGAAGGTGATGGGTAATTTATATGCCTAAAAGAGCGTGCTCCTATCATACTAACCTTACCTAATTCAATTAGTGTAGCGGGTAAATCAAGTCTTTCTCTTAGAAATGGATCATCTTCTATCAACTTTAAGAGATTCTTAGTTAAGGATCCGTCTTGACCTAATAAACTCGGTTTAAACCCAAAAGAACGTTTCCTTATGTTATGGAAGTTAAGAAGTAAAACTTGCACCCTTCCAATGAACACGTCTCTTGGAAATATTTCTTTTATGTAAGGAGTGTTGAGACACGAGCTCTTGCCAAATTGTGAGTCTTTGAGAGGGATTGTCTCGTTTGTTGGGATTGAAGAGGGCTCAGGATTTATTCTTACGAGCTCCGGTATCATGTATACCTTTTCGATCTGTCTAGGTATAGCATTCTTTGCGATTTCTTCACGGAGTTTCATCATGAAGTCATCAGCTAGTTCCAAGAAAGTGTCGTGGGTTTTTTTCATGTGAGCTTCGAGGCGTTGTATTTTTTTCTCTTGGTTGTTGACGAATGTCAAAATTATGTCCTCGAATTCATCTTGTCGTGATATTATTGGAAGCAAAAACTCCTTGACAATGTCCATATGTTCACGAGATTTTTTCTTATGATCTTGTGTGGCAATTTCCATCAACTCATTCACTTGTGCCTGCATACTCTTAAATAGTTGTTCTTGGGCGTCCGAACTGCTTTCTTCAGGGAGTACCGGATCCTCCCACTCTTCTTCATCATATTGTGCTAACTCCTCGATGACTTCCCAACATGTTACAACATCGAGGTTACTCAGCCTTCCACCGGCGGCATAATTAATGGTTTCTCGAGTAGATGGATTGACACGATCGTAAAAGATTTGAACTTGAAGCGAACGATCAATGCCGTGATGAGGGACTTTATGGAGCAAGTCCTTGAATCGAGTCCACGCCTCATAGAGAGATTCGCCTTGACATTGTTGGAACGTCAAGATGTCATTCCTTTGTTTGGTAGTTCTCCCCGGTGGGAAAAATTAGGTGAGGAAACGAGTGGTGAGATCATCCCAACTTGAGATGGATCCGGCGGGAAATCGCTCCAGCCAATTACTAGCTTGGTCCCGTAGAGAGAATTGGAAGAGACGCAAGCGCGTGGTCTTCCATGTGGTAGCATCAAGGTCGATGGAATCAACGATTTTAAGGAATTCCTTAAGATGCTGATTAGGATCTTCGAAATGAAGTCCATAGAATGCACATCCGTTTTGCACCAACTGGATGGTGTCGGATCGCAGGGCCGTAGTTTGAGCTTGATCGGGGAGCTTAATGATGTAACCATGGACGGATCCGTGGACACTCCCAGATTAGATGTACAAGTATGGTTACTATTCTTGCCATCCAACCCATAGTTACCCTCGACATTCAACGACAGGTTAGAATTTTTGACCGGAACATTATGTGTCACCTTCTTCAAGATTGATTTCAACATCGGAGCATCACCCAACAAACTTGAACTCACATTAATCATAACTTTCTCATTCAACACCTTCAAGTTTGTAATACCATCAGTATGATCCGGATCCATAATACCCATAAAAACCCTAAATAAACTAAACAGCGAACCCTAAAGAACAAAAAAACAACCAGCGAACAGCAGCAGACAAGATATTCACCTTCAATCCAACCCGATAAGGGTTAAATCCAAACGTAAACAACCAAGAACTTACATGATTCACCAGATTAAACAATACGATCAGAAAAAAAAGAAAGACCAGCACCAGCGAAACCCTAAATAAAAAATGAAACCCTAACTTAAAAAGACCACTCAATCCGATAATAAACTTGTTAAAGATGAACTATAAATGATAGACAATCAATAACAAGAATATTAACGAAGATTAGAATCAGTTAGAAGTCAGGAATCGATCATAGAAAAAGGGACAGAAAAATCGCCATAGCGTCGCATTTTTAGGGTTTTTTTGGTGCTGCGTTGCGTGAATGTTGAGGTGGGGTGTGTTTGTTTTTATAGCCAAAAGAACCGCCCTTATCTTGGGTCTTGGCTTGGTCGACAAGCAAAAGCCCAATCTTCCCTCCCTTTCCCAATCGTCTAAGAGATACCATGGCCCAAGGAACTTCCCAAACGACCCATATTAACAAGCCAAAAGCCCATGGGTCGTCCATTGTGATCGGGTCAAGTTCATGCTTATATATTGGGTATATATTCAAGTTATAATACGTTCGACACGTACCCTCATGTTTATTGTGTGTGCCCAATAGGCTCACACACTTTTAGCGTTTACGTGTGTTTCAAACTCCCACAAACCAACACATGTAACCCGCTACCTACACGACCCATTAGACGAGTTCTTGTAACTTGGGTCGGTTTTGTATTGCCTTGGGCCTAGCAAAGGTGATCGATGGTGTTTGGATTTATTGCTTGGAGCTCAAGTTTGTGTCCAAGTAAATCTAGGGTTCTAAACCTATAAATATAAAACTCACTGATGCATTCTATCCAATGATTACATCTATCCCTAACATACGATCGATCCATCATCTCCAAGACTTCATACCCGATTGGAATATTCCTATATCCGATTAGGGTATAGTTTGGTTTGTATAAACCTAAAGCTTGCATCGTTTTCATTAATCCAAGAAGGTTTAGGTTTTCATTTTAATTGGTGTTTTGTTACAAGTTCCTGGTCGAACAATGTTTGGTAAGAAGGTTTTTGGTTTTTCTTTGTTCGTGGTATTCAAGTATTCAAGGGTTGATTTGGGTAAACGTTCTCGACTAGCTTAATCGAACGTACTTGTGGTTAAGTGTTTGTATGTGGACTCGTAGAGGTGTTTAATTTAGACACTTGGTTTCTTGTTCATTTTAGAGCTTGCAATTGACTACGAGGGTTAGTATTCTTTATCCCTTTTATTTATTATTGTTTATTAATTACGTGTTTACCTAATTGCATAAACTAGATCCAATTTCGCTCCGTACTCGTTTGCATTACTTGGTTAACTAGATTATAAAATCCCAACAATGGCATCACGAGCCAACTCGTTATTGTGATTATGGGTTACATGCTTTAATAAACATGTTAAAAGGCTGCATGAAATCTAATTAGTTATTCATTTTATTTTTGTTTTGACAACTATAATGCAATACTTGTCAAATTATTAATCAAAAATACCTAGACACACAAACAAATTATATTAAATTGTTAATTAGAATTAATTTGTTAATTGGAATTAAATTGTTAATTAGACTTAAAGGGTTAATTAGAATTAATTTGTTAATCAGAATTATATTGATAATTAGAATTACATATTGTTATTAAATACATAAAATAGCGTAATTTTTTTGGGTAAAGGGGAGTAATCCTGCACCCTGGTAAAATATATTAACAAAAACGTTTAAGTACAACGGATAAGAGTGAATCTCTCACCTCGGCCCGTTACATGGGCAACAGACACACACTAAAAGTGCACTTTAACCAAACATATTACATAAGAAAGACATGCCAATCTTATGAACTACCAAACATTCAAAATTACTTCCTACCGCGACCTAAGAGACTAACATCATACATGTCAGACATATCCTCCAAGTGTCCCAGTAAATTGTAGACTTGAGCAGCATAATCATTAAAATCTTCAAGCTCTAATCCCCCACCTCCCCCAGAAGCCAAAAATGACGCCATAGGGTTATCCGGCTCCAAAACCTCATCATCTTCACTATCAGAACAAGTTACATTCCCGACTTTAGAAAACGGATTACTTACCTTAGTAGCAGAAAAAGTCATATTCTCCGGAGGCTTAATAGCCGCACTTGTATCAACACAAGATTCCTTCCCCCGAGAACCATCCATACCTGCTTCCTTAGTAAAACCAGAAGATTTCACAATCTTCACCTCGTCAGTAGTAGAATCAACCACAGTACTTGGGATTCCCATGTAATCTTGCACCTCAAGAGTCCCAAAAGAGTTAGACGTAGTAATAGGGGTACTTTTAGCATTAACACTAGCAGCTTTCGGTGTCTTCGTCTTTGCAACATATACCTGCTTCCTAGGTGCAAATCTATGACCCTTACCCATATTAATACCACTTGACATCTTCGTATAACCATAAGATTGGCATGTCTTTCTTATGGTATATGTTTGGTTAAGTGCACTTTATAGTGTGTGTCTGTTGCCCATGTAACGGGCCAAGATGAGAGATTTACTCTCATCCGTTGTACTTAAAACGTTTTGGTTAATATATTTTACCAGGGTGCAGGATTACTCCCCTTTACCCAAAAAAAAACATACATGCGGGAAAGGTCCAGAAAAACCATAAGAAGAATAAATCGTTTAAGGCTGCTATAGGGAATCAAGGAAACGGAAAGCACAAAATGGCTTATACTCCTGAGTATAAACCATACAATGCTTCCAAGCCTAAGTTTCCTCCACCACCCAAGAAGGATAATCTTGCGAAGGACGCGACCTGTCACCAATGTGGTAAGATGGGTCATTGGAGAAGGAATTGTCCCCAGTATCTCGTCGAGTTGATGAAAAAGAAGAAACATTCTCTTGCAGCTAGTTCTTCAGGTATTTTCACTATAGAACTCTACTCTTTGACTAATGAATCCTTAATATATGACACGGGTTATGGTACTCATATCTGTAATACTACTCAGGGTCTCAGGGGAAGTAGGAAGCTGAAGCCAGGAACTTTAAGTCTTTACGTGGGCAATGGTCAATGGGCAGGAGTTGAAGCTATTGGTGTTTTTTATTTATGTCTCCCTAGTAGATTAGTAATTGTTCTAAACAATTGTCATTATGCTCCCTCTATTACTATAGGAATTATTTTAGTTTCACGTTTGTATGACGATGGTTTTGTTAATCGTTTTGAATCGAATAATGCAATTTCAGTTTCTAAAAATAACGTTGTTTATTTTACTGTTATTCCTCGTAATGGTATTTATGAAATTGATATGTCGTGTTCAAATACAAATGATAGTTCTATGTTTGCTATAAGCAATAAAAGGGCCAAGTCTAACTTGGACTCTGCTCTCTTGTGGCATGGTCGTCTTGGACACATTAGCAAGAAACGCATGGAAAAGTTGCAACATGATGGACTGTAACACCCCCAAAATATGCTCTAGTGGAAGCATGCAAACCTTGGGGTGCTACTATCTTGGTATCACAACATAAGGTACAAAGAATGTTTTTTATTCCATTCATTTGGATTATAATTCATTATTTGAAAACATTAAGTTTACATTAATGAAAGTAGTGCGGAAATAGGCCCAATAAGAAGTTTAAAGTGGTCCCGATTATTCATCAGAGTCGCCTATGACCATGCCCCTTCCCAAGCGTGTTCCAATAGTGAGCTATCGCCTTAAACCTGAGAACACATACCAAAACGGGTCAGCTTACGCTGGTGAGTTCATAGAGTTTAATTATAAAATTAGTAGTGGACCTAATAAAATTTAATTGTTGTGCGACTAAGACAGATATATAATAAACGTTCCAACAACAATCATTCCAACAATAATCCAACAACACAATCGAGATCTTAGCAGGGCCCCGAGCAACTCTAGATAGGCATAGTTGTAGCAAGGCCTAGAACAAATGCTACCCTGGTCTAGGTCGGATACAGATGTCTATTCTTAGCTAGGCATCACGTTATAGCAAAGGGTTGCTACCCTAGTCTAAGTCAACATCTGTCATGTGTCTAACCTTACATAGTCAACACATTAGAAATTTAAAAGAGTAGTGGCAAGTCCAAGATATAGTTTGCACTCACATTTACTTCAAATAAACACATAAGGTTTCAATCACCAAATCAAATATTCCAAACAACAGTCATTCTCAAATAATGTTCACATATCCAATTATGGTTAGTTAAAAGCAGCATGTATTCTCCCCCAAAATAGTTATGAAAACCTTTGAAAAGAGGGGCGATGACACTCACCTTAGCCATAGAAATGCACTATTTACAACTAACATGACTGGCATCTAAAGTTAATCTCCACGGCATTCAGAAGAAGGTATGGCGAGTACGATAGAATATAAATGGCGCAACCTAATGCGTATACGATTATCTCAAAATACGGCTCACATGATAAAGAAGTCGATAAAAGATAAAGTGTCGTAGTTTTCGTGGATTATTCATGTCGTTACTTTCAAAAGTCCATTATTAATATATCAAAAGTTTTAGTTTTAATGTTTCGTGTGGTGGTAAGACACATAGACGCGACGTACAACTCACGCAAAAGAGGAGAAGACATCGACATAGTCGAGACATACTAATTAGAATGCACACTGAAGAGGAAAAGACATCAACAAAGTCAAGAAATACTAAAAATACTCAAGCTAGTCAAAGAAGACTAGGAAATGACTTATGTAATATAAATAGGTTAACTTTCGGCAATTTCCCCATAATCCCAATGTACATGTTTATAGTAAAATATAATTTTCCATTTTTTGCTTGATTAATAAATGTTTCACAATTATTACTCATACTTAGACGAGCTTATGATAAAGTACTTCATGTAAGGTACACTATGTAGTATTTTATAACGACGCGTTCGTTTATTCAGCGTTCCCAAATCATTATGACTTTATTAGATTGTCTTCTCAAAACAACCTTTCCCAACAAGTTTATAAAAGTTAACTTGTATTTATAAAACACGAGTTACTATCTTAATTGATAAAGGTTTATAATTAAATAAAACCGTATATGTCGACAATATATAGATAAATATCTCGTTATTAGTTTAATAATTGTCGATTGAACATTTAAGTCCGTTACGAATCAAACATATTAAATTCAGTTCGAGTCTAATATGTTGTATTCGTCTCAAGTCTTAAATATCCGATTCATCCAATATATTCCGATAACCATGATTCAATAGACTCAATATGTTCAAATAGACATATATCTCGTTTAGGTCTGATATTATTTAATCTGATAGTTTTTAGTCCGATACCGATATATAATTAGTTCGTTACATATTTCAAATAGCCCATTGTCTTGTACCATTTGCCATTTTACTAGTTTCGACATTCCATGTTACAACCATTTACGACCCAACCAACATTTATCGAGACCAAATCAACTAAAACTCATTAGTCAAATAGTTATTTGTAGTCATATTCACATGTAAATTATTATCCCGCTTATTTTAACCCTTATGGGTTTTGACCTGACAAACAACAACGAACCTGACTCGATTCAATTCACCAATTGTAATAACAATAACATTTTTTTTATTCACCTTCAACTCCAATCCCAGCAACAAACCCAAACGCACCCTTGGTGCTGCCCTACGACTCTACTGAAAAAAACAAACACAACACCCCTTTATGGGGTCGTGACTGACCAAAAGCAAGACAACACCAATATGAGTTAGGGCGATTGCCGGCCTACACTTCTACCATATTTTTTGGCCAAATCAACCTCTAAGAACGCCTCTCTACCTTATGGTATGCAACCGTTCTTTATGTTGTGTATTCACAGGAGTGGAGTGCTTGGAAATCGTCCCTAGATCTGTTGATTATAACCCTAATATATGGTTCCTACTATTTCGATCTATTGTTTTAGGGTTATCCTATTAATAGTTTAACGTGTTACTGTTATGGTTTTCATTATAAATCGTTATTCGATTAATTTGGGCAATCATAAATTATCCCTAACCGACGCCTCTATCTTTTTATATTTTGCAATCGTTTGGATTGGGATAATATGGGCGATCAAGATCTATCCCTAACCGCCTCTATCTTTTATATCTATCGTTTTACGATTGGATTTAACTAATCGATTGTTAGGGTTTGATTACAAGAACGATTTCCTTTTTTAGGGTTTCGTAAAAGGGTTAATTCACCCCGGTAAAATATATTACGCCAAAAACATTGAAGTACAAAGGATGAGGGTAAGTCCCTCATCTCAGTCCCTTAGGACACTTACAGACTCTCCTATAGGAATGCAACATCATTCCTATAACTTACAATATAAGCGTGATGCACCACACTTATAACAAACATCGACTACAACGATAAAAGAATAAAATAATGCACTTCAAGTAGAAATACTTGAGTCTTCAAATCACCATAGTAGTACAAACTTCCAAAGTCGTCCAAATATACAATATCATGGTCCTCAAATTAAAGTACAGTTCACAAGTTTCACACAACGGTTGGTGAGGACTCTAAAACCACGGATAGAGCAATGAGCTCAAACTCGCTCCAAAGGTGTATGTTGAGATGAAAACTGAACACCAATAAGAATAACCAACAAATATGTAGAAAACCAACGCACATCCACAATAGCAGCTCCTAAGCAAAGACTTGACATAATCAAATAGTAGCATCAACAAATATGACCAATATGCAAAGAATCTGCCATAGACTAACATAGGGCGAATGAATCCTAACTTATCAGCCACCATATGATTCGTACAATACTCCATCCATATCAGCAACAAATCACAACAAAAGGAGCAGAAAACGAACCAAGGTTGCTATATTCATAGGGTTTAACCCTAACTCCCACTCAGCATATTACGAACCAAACAAATAAGCCAATCCAATCTTACAAGTCAAATCATAATATGTAAACTTCAATCACAAAACCAGCAACATAATGAATCAAACACAGTTAAGTGAAAGAAGGATAGGTTTTTGAACAAGAATACCATCAAACTTGACTTACATCTCTCTTAAACCCACTTAAATCCTTAGAACATCAATAGTGGCACAAACACATGCCCAGGACCAGCATCACACGCACCATCATGCCAAAAACCACAACCCCTTGCCAAGGTTGACATTCAATACAACCACCTAATTACAGCCAAATAGGTAACGAAACCCTAAAAATTAGGGTTTTGTTTGCAATAAGTGCACCAAAAAATCAGAACGCACCATGTACAATGTAATCGATCTATGTAACAAATCGACTGGAATTACAACCAGGAACATGCCACGATCACCAGCAAGAAGATCGATAAAAGATAAAACCATGTAATATAGACGATCAATACAAAACATCAAAACCCATAAACGATTTATAAAATCGTCTAGCAAAGATAAACAATGATAGCATATGTCAAAACGAAACCCTCTGATCATCCAAGTAATATAGAGACGATTTAATGCAAATAAACCGACTAATGAATTAATATGGGAACAAGGAAAACGATCAGAATCATGGAGCGATTTTGGAAACCCTAAGCTAATATGTTCTTCCCAAACCGACTAGGACAGATTTAAAACTAAGATCTGATTTAAGAAGTGTAAACACGAATGTTTAAACACCAATTAAGATCAAATCGTTAGCAGAAAATAGGTTCTAGGTAAAGGGTCTTCCACCCGGTAAATTATATTACACCAAAAAACGTTTAAGAACAATGGAATGTGGCAGTAGTACCACATTAACCTCAAGCAACTCTTGAACTACCAACTAACACGCTTGTGACAGGCCACTAAGCGTTAGAACTATAAATACATACAATAACCAAAACTCCTACCGGAAACAACCACCTAATCACACAAGAATGACCACACATATCCGCCCATCTCTTCTAAGGAGATTGATGAACCAGATGAGACCGCCTCCTTAAAAACCCTTTCAAAAAACCCGGTGGGAAAACCTTGGAGTAGGGAAAAGAGTACAACACTCACCCGCATCTCCAACGAACTCCACCTACCTCCAAAAGCATCAACCAAGGACACAAGACAAGCCTCACGCCCCAACACAAGAAATCAAAGATCAAGAAATGAACACTCCATTAAGAATGCATAAGAGACATAGGCAACCGCCAAACACGCAATAAATCAATCACATTCGCCCTCCTTTTGAATCTACATGTAAGAAGCTTCAAACGCACCGTTGATTTAATCACTTCAATCAATTGACTTTTAGACCGATGTTGCTGCTTGAAAATCCTGTTGTTCCTTTCTTGACAAATAAAATAAGCAGTCGCCGCAAATAAGAGCTTCGAAACAACGCTTCTCACAGACCTAGATGTAGAGATAGGAATCAAGTGACGAACCACATCCTCTAAGGAATCAGGAATGTCCGTAAGACCAGCAAACAGCTTCAACGAGACCCAAACCTGAAAAGAAAACAAACACTCAAAGAAAAGGTGATTATGAGAATCCGGTTGAGTCTTGCACAAAGGGCACACAAGGGCGTCTCTCGAAGGATCATTAGAGTGAAGCATATCTTGAGTACGAAGCCTCCTTCTCAAAACCAGCCACAAATGAAAAGCATGCCTAGGAATACGGTGCGTGAACCAAACAAGATGAAACCAATCAACAACCTGTCCTCGCGGACGAATACACTCCCACACAGACGAAACAGAAAAAGGCTTAACATGACCATCCCCCGTCTTCCAAACTAAACGATCATCCACATTATCAATTAAATTAGGAACCGAAATCAATGTAAGCATAGGATACCTAGTTCCCCACATAATCGGCCAAGCCCAAGAGTTCCCCAAGATAATGTCCCGAACCAAATTATTAGAAGAAAAACCCGCCGGTAAATATCCATGAAGATACAATAAGAGAAAGAGGACCAACCGAACACCACTGATCAAACCAAGCAGAAGCCTTCAAACCATTCCCAAGATTATACCAAATAAATTGCCTAACAAGAGGCCTAATTTGAAGAATCTTCCGCCAACTCCAAGACATATTACCACGCCTAGGAACATCCCAAAAGTTTCGACCACGCAACCTATAAGTATGAATCCATTTCACCCATAAAGAATCCATAGAATTGAACAAACGCCAAACATGAGCAGCAATGAGAGCCGTATTAAACGACTCAAGTCTACGAATCCCAAGCCCACCCTCCTTTTTAGGCAAGCACACAACCTCCCAAGCAAATTTAGATTTACCTTTCCGACCATTACCAGAACTCCAAAGGAAACCTCGCATGAGCTGCTCAAGATCATACACAATACGAACAGGAAGAACAAAAACCGAGGCCCAATAGATGTGCATAGATGAAAGAACTGACTGAATAAGCTGAAGCCGACCAGCAAAAGAGAGAGATTTATTCCTCCAATCATTGATGCGGTTAGACAACTTCTCCACCAATTCCTTACAATCTCTAAAGATCAATCTAGTAGTAACCAACGGCATCCCAAGATACTTCACAGGTAAGGACCCTTCAACAAATGGAAGAATCTGTAAAATAGCAAGCTTAACATGATTAAGAACATTACAGAAATAAGCAGTACTCTTAGGTAAACTAGGGGACAGGCCCGATACATCCTTAAATTCCTCTAAAGAATCCATAATCACACCAGCCGAATGAGCATCACCATGAGCAAACAAGAACAAGTCATCAGCAAAACAAAGATTAATAATGTTAAGTTAAGAGCATTTGTGATGAAAAGTAAACATCTCAGAATCCCGAACACGATGCCTCAAGATAAGGGTAAGCACCTCCATAACAAGCGTGAAAAGATAAGGCGATAATGGATCCCCTTGCCTTAAACCACGCTTACCCTTAAAATACCCATGCAAATTGCCGTTCACACTAATAGAAAATGAAGTAGTCGAGACGCATTCCATAATCCAGTGAACCATGCGTGCATGAAACCCAAAACGAACCAAAATACACCTCAAAAATTGCCAATTGACCGTGTCGTACGCCTTCTGAATATTCACCTTAAAAGCTGTTGGAATCACTCCTAAACCATAATCAAGTGTTAGTAATTAATATGTAATAGTTAGCTTTATTATGGCCTTTATGTTTGTTATTAGCCTTAAGCTTATGTAGAAGGCCCATGAGCTTAGGCCCAAGCCCATAAAAGAAAGGATGGAAACTAGGAGTGTTGCCCTAGCTTTCCTCCTATAAATTCTCTTGTAAACCCTCATTTGAGGGTTGGTTGTTCAAGTTATTCTTTCACCTACACTCTACGCATAACCATCTTAGTCTATCGTGTGTTTGTGTTTGTTTACTTGTTCAATCGCCTTATCTCTTTCTATATTACTTGTGTTTATAAAACTAGTGACCTAACAGTGGTATCAGAGCCTACTAGTTGGGTGAATCGTTTTGTTTTTGAAGTGGGTTTTGGTCCTACGCGTAAAACGAACGAGTGATACTTTGGTTCGATTAAAAACTTGTTTTTTACACTTTTTAATCCAAGATTCTTGTACTTTCAATGTTTTAAGGTGTTAAAATACTTGTTTTTGGCAAAACGTTTCAACCTTACGCGTGGATATCGCTTTTAAGCTTGGTTTTTAACGAGGGTTTCATTCTACGCTTAACTATTTTAGAGGCTTTGGTTCATCAAGTTTCACACTTTTGTGTATTTTGGTGTTATTGAAGCTATTTTATCATACAAAAACTGGTTTAGAAACACTTTTGGACAGAATCAAAATTTTGAGCATTCCTACGCGTAGTAAAACCCTAAAACTACGCGTAAGTGCTTCCTTGGTTAAAGAGGTTAAGGCGATTGAACAAGATCCAAGCACACACACAATAATATAACACGGTTATGCGTAGAGGTGAATGAAAGGAAATAACTTGAACAACCAACCCTCAAATGAGGGTTTACAAGAGAATTTATAGGAGGAAAGCTAGGCAACACCCTAGTTTCCATCCTTTCTTTATGGGCTTGGGCCTAAGCTCATGGGCCTTCTACATAAGCTTAAGGCTAATAACTAACATAAAGGCCATAATAAAGCTAACTATTACATATTAATTACTAACACTTGATTATGGTTTAGAGTGATTCCAACAATCTCCCCTCAGTGTTGGTGATGAACAGTGAAGGCGTTGATGTAATAGTAGCTCACGACTTTCGACATTCTTCTTTCTTGTGAGAGGAATTGCCTTGATTGAACAATCTCCCCGGTGTAGAGATAGTTATCTTTGAGCAGCTTATGCTTTGACGTCGTCATTAACTTTGTTCTTTGATCATTGTTCTTTGTGGTGAAAGTGATAGTATGTTGTTATGCGCATCGCCCGCCTCAGTGTCTCGCTTCACTCCAATGTCTCCACGTCATTCTTCAACATGCTCACACGCCTATGGCGTTGGAATACAATCTTGATGAAGTTCTCTAAGTCTTTAATTTTGTAGATTCTTTGGTTTGACGAAGAATCATTCGACGGTTGTGTTGCTTTTGAATAGAACTTCCATTAGTGATGATGTTGGCGTGAGCATGAGAAGAATCAAGACGATCATCCCGCTCCGAGCTTCCATAAGAAAACATTTCAAACGGTTAGTAATAAGGTGTTCCGCACTTACAAGTTTGAACTTGAGAGTGTTAACAAAGATAGTGTGAAAACACGGCTCTAATTTTACAAAGGCCGCTCTGAATCGGAGTCCCACAAGTGAGATAACACGATGTACCGAAGTACATCTACATTCGAGATGAGTCATTTGAGGTACACCGTAGCATCACCTAACGATCAGACCGTTTGAGACACACTCCGCGTAATCCATGTGGAGTTACCAAGTGACCGACCGTCGTCCTGCTTGATGTTGACCTGGCGGAGTTTCCATTCAATCACCGAGGATCACAGATGTGAACCTCTCATAAATGTTCTCGACAGATTGCTAAGATCATGAAGGACTCGATATGAATCACTAATAATCTTATTTGGTGATCGTCAAGTGATAAAATGCCAAGTGTTCCTAAGAGATCTTTTGATGAATCTCGTGGCTCTAGACTCAATAGTGCGTTTTGGTTTTCTGAGCGGAGACTAGGAGAGGGTCTCCTTTTTCAATACCACGATCTCAAGAGAAAGCCAATAGTTTACGTAGGGTTCCCCGTGAGAATGAAACAAGATTTGTTGAGAGAAACTTGAGTGGCTAAGAAGGTTTAGTGCATCGTCCATCGGGTCCATGACGACTTTTAATCTTCAATACCGGTGTCACTAAGTGACACCAAGAGTATATGAATTGAACCCGTGTATCGCCCTAAGTTGATTAACTGGAGGGCTATTTCTTTTCACCCTTTACTTTTCATTTCCTTTTGATTCTTCAACTCCTTCTTTCTCCGATTCTCATTTTCCTTTTTACAATCATACCTAAGGACTTCTAACACTAACTAATGGTAGTGTCCTTGGTAGATCCTTGACTTCAGCGGATCATAGACAGTTATTCCTAACCTTAGTCACCTTATAACTCCATGACTAACCTATGTTGCCATTAAAACCATTGTTTGTAGAAAAATCTCTCATGTTGTTTATGAATGAAAACCGTTTTGAACCATCGTGAAGATAAGATTTTGCATAAATACTCCCCTCCACATGTGCTTAAGAGTTTTAACGTTAAATGCACAGTGAGGAAAGAGCGCGACATTTTGAATTGATCCACTCGAGATAGACAATCCCCATGAGACACGGTTACGCTATGTAGTTAAAGAGTTACATTGTCGGTTTTAGGTGACAACTAGCTCTAATAACTACCTTGAAGGTGTAGACAAACCTCAAAAGGTTGTCATACCGTCGAGTTCATGTCTACCAAAAGTGTCTCGAATGGTACTTTCTACTTGGACAAGTCCTTTATGAGACACGTTTACATTACTAGCTTAACTAGCTTGAAATTATTACCCGTCAGGACAAGTCTTTTCGAGTTACAAGCAGCTTTAGTACCGTCAATTCGTTGGTTAAGTCCGAGGTACATGATTCATTTGCATTTTGCACAACATATTTCTTATCACACAATTTTCTCCCTAAAAATGGCATATGAAAATGTTATTTTGAAACGTTTGAGAATAAATATGACCATTTCGAGTGTTGCGGGAAGAGTGACCACTGTGAACTATTTGTGAACAAAGTTTTAATTCAAATACTCCCCCTCAACAAGTGATATAAACGGTTGAGGTTTTGAGAATCATACGGGGAAGTACTTGTTCTTTTGAGCAAAACCTTGAATAATGAAATGTTTGATAGGTTTTACTCAAAAGTAAGAAGCTTTCGCTCCTTTTATAAGGATTGTGGCACTGAAGCATACCACAGGGTCCTTTCTTGACAATTACGGGTTGTACACTGTTATGTGTGCACAAGCCATAACACGATTTTGCTCACACTATCTTGCTCACACTAGAGAAGTCATGAATTTTGCTGGTAATATTCGTTCTGAAAATCAAGATTTGATTCACACTATCTCTAAGTTAAGGAAATGTTAGGAAAGTATGAACAACTTCCGCCACCGTGATTAAGAGAATAGCACCACCACACTTAGTAATCGTGAACCTAGAATCCCTATCGCCAAATCACAAGTTGCTAATGTGTTTCCTCTCATGAAACATGAATAGTTGCGTCTTTTCCAAACGTCCGCACTTCACGGCCTAGGAGCACTCAATCGAAGAATAGGAAGTTGCGACCTAAGAAAAGATCAATAAGGAATGCTAAAGTAGAAAAACACCCTAGGACTTTGAATAAGACTCATGTTGCTTCCACTATAGATGTTGCATCTGGAAAATGTAATAGAAATAGTGATGTAACGAATGCTAAACCGTTAAGTACTTTTGATATTCATCGATGCACCTTGTGTTATTTGTCGGAAGAGTATGAATTTCGATTGTCATGACAAATGTGTTGCTAAAGCTATCATCTCTCGCTTACGAAATTCTAAGAATCGGAATACCTCTATGCCCACTAATCATTCTAAGTCTCGTGCTTGGTAGACCGCCTTCTTTAGATTCTAAGGCAAACATTGTGTCACTTTAGCTCCCGTTTCACCTCCTAAGAATGTAGTACCACCTAGTGCATTCACTAAGACTAAAGCAAAGAGTAGTTATAGATGGCGAAATGGATATATAACACACTAGGATTTAAATGGATGCCTAAAATTATTAATGTGTATATCTAATAAACACGCTTCGAACCCTCTAACATTTGGGTTCCACATCTACTTCTATTCCATCCGTGTCGCCCTGTGTGTAATGCAGAGATATAGATCATTCTCGGATTGTTGATAGCGGATGTTCCCGACACATGACAGCAACCTTAAACTGTTATCAAACTTTATTGCAAAGTTCATTGGCACCATCGGGTTCGGAACGATCACTTCGCAGACTATCATGGGCTACGGAGATTATGTCAATGGGAACATCGAAATCGCGGGGTTTACTATGTGGAAGGCCTCGGTCACAATCTGCTTTCGAGAGGTCAATTTTGTGATGGAGATTTGGAGGTTGCTTTCGGGAGAAAACTTGTTTCATTCGTGATCTACAAGGAAATGACCTTATGTCGGCTCGCGTATTTCTAGTCTCTACACTATCTCTATGCAAGACATGGTTGCTTCCTCTCCCATCCGCTTACTTTCAAAGGCAACATCTACAAAACTCGGCTATGGCACCGCTCGTCTCACATCTAAACTTTCAAACCATCACCAACCTTGCTCGACACAAACTAGTTGAAGGACTCCCACGATTCCGGTATTCAAAAGATCACCTTTGCTCACCTTTGAACAAGGGAAAAGCACTCGTGCTCATTTTCCTTCAAAGGTGGAACACGACTCAAAGATGTGCTTCACCTTCTTCACATGGATTTGTGGCCCAATGCGCGTGCAACCGATCAATGGCAAATGCTACATTTTAGTAATTGTTGATGACTACTCACGATGGACTTGGGTATACTTTCTTCAAGCAAAGACCAAGCTCCACAAATGATCATCACCTTTTCACAAAATATGTGTTCACCCGCAACACCGTCGGGATAATCGTAATGTATAAAGGAACCGAATTTGTTAACAAAACCCTCGTGAATTCTATGAGAAAGTAGGAATTCAAAGATCAAACATCTATTGCACGCGTACACACGAACAAAACGGAGTTGTTGAAAGACGAAACGAACGTTAGTGGAAGCTGCAAGAACAATGTTAATCAATGCTAAACTTCCAGATTACTTATGGACGGAGTCGATTCATCGCATGCTATACTCAAAACCGCTCTATGATCACAAAACGCCACAACAAAACACCTTTCGAGCTTGTCCACAACTATAAAGCGAACCTCAAACACTTTCATGTATTTGGATCCCTTTGCTATCCGAATAATGATCGTGATGATTTTGGAAAGCTCAAAGCCAAAGGCGATATTGAGTCTTTATTGGATCTTGTGACAATTCTAAAGGTTTCCAATATGGAATCGCCGAACCAAGGAGGTAATGGAAACGATTCATGCTCATTTTGATGAACTCACGGAAATGGCTTCGAGTATAATGACTTAGAACCCGGTCACAACCGCTTAAACTTCCCTCAACCCCATCATCAACCGAACAAAGCCCCTAGCTAACTCGTCAACAAATGGAAAGGTTATTTGCTCCTCTGCTCGGTGACGATATTGATGAACGTGCTCTGTGTGTATCCATTGTTTCACCGCACAACCCGATAATATTCCTATACCGATACACTGCTACAACAACCATCGTTGAAGATGCACCTACACGATTGACTCTAACACAACAGATTGAACACACCGCTTCCAACAATGATGAACCGGTGATGATATTCAATGAAGTACCCCACCGCAGATTTTGATCCAAATGTTCTTCAACCCGTTTGCTAATGAGGCGATGCACCGGATGTCGCGGAATCTTCAACAAACCATTTGAATCCTCAAAATCGCACAATGTATACCAACATCAACCTTCTACACACCGATGGACAAAAGACCATCCTCCGCTAACATTATTGGCAACCCGAATCAACCGGATCGTTACGAGACAACGTCTTCACACGGATGGTGAACATTGCATTTATGCACTCACCGCTTGCCATCCGAGCCTAAAAACATTAAAGACGCAATGACAAAAGAAAAGCGGATTGAATCCATGCGGGAAGAACTCAACCAATTCAAACATCTTGAAGTATGGGAAGCGGTTGAAAGACCAACGAGGGTCTCGTCATTGGTCTCAAATGGATTTGGAAAAACAAATTGGATGTCAAGGGAATGTAATCCCAAACAAGTCACGCCTAGTTGCTAAGGGTTATCGTCGGGAAGAAGGAATAGACTTTGAAGAATCTTTTGCTCCAGCTTGCTCGCCTTGAGGTCGCTCGGATATTTCGCGTTCGCGGCTCATATGAATATGACGGTCTTTCAAATGGATGTCAAAACTGTTTCTCAATGGACAACTGAAGAAACGGTTTATGTCACCAACCCAAGGATTCGTTGATCCAAGTGTGCCCGAACCATGTTTACAAACCGAACAAAGCTCTTTATGGTCTCAAACAAGCCCTCGGGCATGGTACGATAAGCTATCATCTTTCCTCATTGCTAATAATTTCACCAAAGGTTCGGTTGACCAACTCTCTTTATACAATATCACGGGCACATATCTTAATTGTTCAAATTTACGTGGATGACATCATTTTGGGTCAACACATAAAAGTTTTCAATCGCTTTTGCAAAACTAATGAAGAAAAATTTTGAAATGTCCGTGATGGGTGAACTTACATTCTTTCTAGGATTGCAAGTTCATCAATCACCCGTGGTATTTTCTTGAGTCACCCAAATATGCCCTTGAATTGTTAAACAAATTTGGAATGACAACTCAGTGACACTTATGCCACACCAATGGCTCGTACCAAGAAGCTAGATGTCGATTTACATGGGAAATTAGTTGACCCTACCAAACACCAAGTATTATTGGGTCTCTCATGTATCTAACGCCTAGCGAGACCGATATTGTCTTTGCCGTTTATCTATGCTCCCGCTATCGATCGCGACCAACTCGAAACCCACCTCTCGAGGCTAAAAGAATCCTCAGATACATCAAGGAACCATTAATTTGGGGATCCGTATCAGAAGGATTTCGTTTTGAACTAATCGCGCCAGACACCGACCACGCAGGATGCTTAGACTCAAGGAAAAGTACTTCAGAGCTCTACAATTTCTTGGTGATAAACGGTGTCTTGGCAATCAAAGAAGCGAGGATTGTACATCATCATGTCATCAACCGAAGCGTAATATGTAGCCATGTCCGCATGTTGTGCTCAAGTCATCGGATGAGAACACAACTCAAAGACTATGGTTACGTATTCGGCTGTAATCGATGTATTGCGACAATCGAGTGCCATTGCGATCTCATGCAACTCGATTCAAAGACTCGAAATCAAAGCACATCGATCTTCGCTTTCATTTCATCAAGGACCACATGGAGTGGTACCGTTGAATTATACTGAGTGCTGAATACCAATTGGCGCGATCTTCTCACCTGCGCCTTGCCTCCCGCTAGGTTTAATGAGTTGGTCCACCGAATTGGTATGAGGTGTTTGACTCAAGAGGAATTGGATGACCTCTTAAAACAGTCTTAAAAACCTGTCAAACACCAAAACATCCTTTGTAAATAAATTTTTCAAAAACAAAATACAAAAATATAAAATCTTATAAAACAACAAAAACATTCTTCTAATCTATAATCTTTCAACATGGCAAGTACATTTCTTCCTTCAACACTATAATCCTTCAAAATTCAGTATTTTTTACGATCAAGTGTTGAGGGGGAGAAAACTTTCACTTAACTGTTTCAAAACATCTGTGTACTTGCATGTTACCATATCTCGGTTGTTTCATTTAACAATGGTGGTGAATTTTCTGGTTAAATGACACTCCTCGGACTAAATTTATAACCTTTCATTATTTCTTAAGTCGAGGGGGAGTGTCGTCAAGTTTCTTTCCTAAAACTTTGTTTGGTAACCAAAATGGAAGTTAAATGGCTTTGTTTGAAAAGGAAAGGTGGAGGACCAAAATTGTCATAACCTTAAAGTTATTTTATACAAAACACCCAACCTAACTCATTTACTTCACATTTATTACTACAACCAACTTAAATCCCTCGCCTAATAATCCTTCTACAAACTGTGTTTTGGATCATCAATTTGTAAGTGGTTTTATGATCTTAACGTGTTTACAAACATAGGTTTTGATTCTTATACAAAACCAACGGTCAAATTTTGATCTATGTTTGATTTAGTGCTCTACGCATAAGCGTATGAACACTCAATCAAGAATGGGTGTTTGTGGTTATAAATATTGTGTCAAAATGTTTCTTTTACATCAATAAACACATTTTCATCACCTAAACATACCCAGAAACACAAATTAATGGTTTTTGAAAATTAGGGTTTATGAGTCGATTTAGGTATTTTCGAATGAGAAGAGTTTTGGTCAAAAAGATTGTTGGGTTATGTTCTTGTGATGTTGAATTAATGATATCCCTGCTCAATAACCACCCAGAAACTCTAAATTATCAACAATTTGGAATTAGGGTTTAAAGTTCTATAGTTTGGGTATTTTTGATTCATCATGAACTAGATGTTAATACTTGGTCTAAAGACTCTAACAACACTCTTGAACTACCAGAAAAAGTTTTGTGCAAATCCTATGGCTAGAAATGATACGCGTAAATCTTAACCCTTAGGGTTTTGACCTAAGTGTATGACTTTCTACGCATATCTATGTTATAAATGTTCATGCCATAGCGTGTTGATAAAATGATGTTTTGTGTTAAGTTTGATGATTTGATGAACTTATTTCAGGCTCGCCACGCTAAATATTCGTAATCAAGGTCATTTGCAACTCTACGCATAAGGATTACCCTACGCAGTAGTCAAGTTATGCGTAAGAATACCCCACGCATAACCATTACGCCGTAAGGTTCTACAATGGGATTACGCGTATCTTGTGAAGGATATCGTGTGTGATGACCCCACGCATAAGGTCTACTCTTACGAGTAAGCCTTACGCGTAAGGTATATATCGCCCTGGCGTAAGCTCCACGCATAAGGTGCCCTTTTCCCACGCGTAACATTTCACGCAGAAGTGAGGATCCCACGCGTAGCCGCCACGCATATGTCATTCTTGCACGCTTAACTTTGTCAAAACTACGCAACCCTAGAGTGACCTTCATAATGAATTGTTACGTGTACAAACTTGCAAATAAACTAATCATAACGTCACGAATCCAATAATGTCACTAATAACTTAATCGTTTGATATGTTGTGAACAATAAGTGATAACATAAACTTTAAAACTTAAAGTTAACTAACTCACCGAAACATTTCACGGCGCCATTAGACTATTGGACAAACAAGTGACTTAGGACTTGTAACAATCATTGACCTTTGTACATTCAATAACTAGACAATAAAACCTTACATTGACTAACATTATGTCTTTCGATATGTTGGTTCTTTTGGCTAATGTTATTTCGAGATCACGACATGGGTGAACAAATGAATGTGGATGCACCAAACGTTCTTACAATTCTTGATATCTTTCGAGATGGTTATCCGAGAAAGCTTGGAAAGAACAACCTTAGGGTTGACTTTGACACCCTCACATGCTCGTAATCTTCTTGTCTCATTGCGTTGGATATTTTCGTGAATCATCCCTACCAAAACATGCTCTCACACTCGCCACAGCCCGAGGTCTATATTCAACAATTCGGGATTCTATGCGGAAGATCACGGTCAAAATGTCGTGAATGTGACTCTTAATCACAAACAAGTCACTATCACTCCCGATGACTTCTGTTGTTCTCATCATTCCGGACATCGCCCAACCGACTTCTTTGCTACTCCCATCAAGAGACATCCCCGCAATTCTTGATAGATATTGGTTATGATGAAGCTAAAGGAATCATTTCTAAGCACTCTCACGTGGAGTCAAGAATATTCCTCAACCATGGAGGACACTCTATATGATCATCACCAAATCGGTCTCGGTCGTGGCGGTGGCTATGAGCATCCCAAGCTCATGGGCTGCAAATTTTACAGTCGTTGATCAATAAGAAGGACATTATAATTGAAAATCTTGCTATGGGAAGATATGATGTTGTCTCATGAAGCTTGGCTCCAAAATTCCCTATGTCGGATACACCAAAATGTTGATCCGAGAGCTCTTGGACTTCATCCCGATATCCCGGAGACTCAATGACCCGGATAATCATGACATCTTGTTGAGCACATACTATCTCGTCGAATCAAAGAATCGCTCACGAAGAAACAAGGTGCTAAGTTGCCCGATCACCTTCTTCAGAGGAAATCAAAAGTCTGAAGCGTAAAAGGTATCGGGTAGCCGTTAAAGAAGGAAAAGTTGGTCATCTTGATGAAAAGGCGTGCCAGGACACCTACTCGAAGGACGTAAGAGGCAATCTTTGGAAGTGCCACAAGTACAGATAGTCGGAGGAATGTTCCAAAGAGAAACCTATTCCAAAGAGAAACCTACTCCTAAGAAGAAAGTTCCTCTCGAAGCTACTCTATTCCATCCTCTACACCGAACCTCCAAGAAAGCTTTTGGACGAAAGTTACAAGGAAGCAATCGACGAGGAGATTCATTATTCGAAGCGCACAAGATGTCTCGAGACATTCCAAAACCTCCAAGTCCTCAAGTCGACAAAAGCAAAGGGAAGACTCACATGCTTGAGACATTTGATGAAAGCTCGAAAGTGAAAATGTTGAAGAGCCACCGGAAATTGAGTACAAGAAGAAAGTCAAACGACTTAGACATCAACACCGGTGAAGTGTTTGCAAAGATCAAATGGGTGGTCTCGGAGGATCAAGTGGTGTTGACCACTCTTCACCGTGTCCCGATGCGGTTAATCAACCCGATAAGGGATGCGGTGCCACCACTCTTTACAACAACAAAAGCTTGTGGAGGATACTATCGATATATGACTTTGAGAAATCAAACCGAGAAGTGCGAGAAAGATAAAGATGATGATTATGACAAGTTGCTACGGAAAGACCACACATTCACGTAGGAAACTTCGAACCGCCTAAGGACCCTAGCCTCCTCATGTCTCCTCATCATCGACTCTTCATCTCATTCATCACCACCACCATCAAAGAGATCAACCAAATCATCATCCAAATCGGAAAGAAACCACCTCGTTCTTGGATATCTCATGCTCATAAGCGATTGGGAATCTTTGTCAAACAAATCGTAAAGAAAGACATTCTCCAAAAGAAGTTGAATTTCTATGTCGATCACATATAGCATTTGTATGACGAGCATGAAAAGATGAAAGAAGAAAGGAAGTTTATTCAGAATTCATGAAAATTCATCGTCAAGAGGAACTCGAATGAAATGATCAAGGTTACACTAACAAGTACCTTGTAATATCGTTCCTAAAGTCACAAAGGAGTCATTCACCGCACAACTTTATCCAAATCTTATGCAAATCGCCAAGCAAACTATCCGATCAATGCCCTAACAGTAATAATCAATCCAACCGATCCGGTAGTTTTCTAACAATGAATTGGTGGCCAAGCTTGTTACACAAATGTCGAACAGTCGCGATGTTCAACTCTCAAGAAGCAAAATTGTATCAAGCATCGCTAGACTACCAACTTCAAGAAGCTTGTAGATTTGAGGCGAGAAAGTTGAAACGTCCTAGAGGCGATGAAGATAAGGATAAAGACAAGGACTCGCACCTAAGCGTCAAAAGCGATCGGTAAATCTTCTTGATGCCACCTCCTCCACAACGGACTTCTTCTCAACAAAGTCTCCTCCACCTCGGTCTTCTCTTGATAAACCTCGGGACGATTCCGAGTTACCACCCATGACTCGTAAAACCGGTGATCATTTTGAGTATGGGTGGTGACGATGAAGAGGTCCTTGAGCCCCTACAACAACCCACCTCACCCAAACAAGTGCGAAACCGGAATCATCATCAAGGCCCTCCAAAAGAAGAAGAAGACGACTCACCAAGTCGTATCATGGCTAGATGACGATAAAACCGAAGAGTTTGAATGGTTCTTGATATGTGCTTATTCACATATCTTTCACTATCAAAACCGACCCAAA
>CM040245.1:184389563-184454642 GCA_022545495.1 Chrysanthemum lavandulifolium | reverse complement strand
ATCGTGGTCAAACGACAAGATGAAAGGGACTATGCTTTCTCTGAAGGCGACTTTGAGAATTTGTCTATCAACGACATCGAAGACATGTACCTTGCCAAAGTACAAGGTCACATGAGACAATTTTCAACCAAGTACAACGTAAATTCATCAAGTCATTGCTCATCTTCATCGACGATAGTCATCAAAGAACGTGTTGAAGATCTTGACTAGCAGTTGAATCTTATCGGACCCATGTCAACTTCACACCACCTCGACTAGATCTTCCCGACATCAACCAACTCTCACAATATACACTCATCGACAAACCTTTCGCGCGTGCCACCGTAGTGAACTACAAAGAAATTGCTTAATGGCGTGTAGTGAACTTCACAAGTTTGGGGATCACACCTTGAAGATGGTTAGGGACGGATTGGCATATAGGTTGAAGGACATACGTCAAAAGATTGGGTCTCTAAGCGATGGAATTCTCGGGATCGCGAGGATGTGAGGAGGATCATCGAGAATGATTGATGAAAGGTTGTTTCGAAGGGATCGATTCGAACATTGGAAAGCTTTGTTGGTGGTCGACCCAGATTAACATCACCGGCTATCAGCGCCTGCTCGCACTCTGGCGACATCACTGGACTTCTGGTACCCCTTGATTTGGTTCTTTCATTATAAATTTGGATGTGTGATTAAATATGTCTATGGCTTGTGCACACTAACGATGTACAACCCGTAATTGTCAAGAAAGGACCACGTAGTACGCTTGATTGCCACAATCCTTATAAAAGGAGCGAAAGCTTCTTACTTTGACTAAAACCTATCAAACCTTTCACTTTTCAAGGTTTTGCTCAAAAGGACAAGTACTTCCCATATGATTTTCAAAACCTCAACCGTTTATATCACTAGTTGAGGGGAGTATTTGAATTAAACTTTGTTCACAAATTGTTCATAGTGGTCATCTTCCCGCAACACTTCGAAATGGTCATATTTATTGTCAACATTTCAAAATAACATTTTATATGCCATTTTGAGGGGAGAAAATTGTGTGATAAGAAATATGTTGTGCAAATTGCAAATGAATCATGTACTTGGACTTAACCAACGAATTGACGGTACTAAACTGTTAGTAACTCGAAAAGACTTGTCCGGACGGGTAATAATTTCAAGCTAGTTCGCTAGTAATGTAAGCGTGTCTCGCAAAGGACTTGTTCAAGTAGAAAGTACCATTCGAGATACTCTTGGTAGACATGAACTCGACGGGTATGACAACCTTCGAGGTTTGTCTACACCTTCAAGGTAGTTATCGAGCTAGTTGTCACCTAAAAGTCGACAATGTAACTCTTTAACTATGCAACGTAATCGTGTCTCGCGGGGATTGTCTATCTCCGAGTGGATCAATTCAAAATGTGCGCTCTTTCCTCACCGTGCATTTAAACCATTAAAACTCTTAAGCACATGTGGAGGGGAGTATTTATGCAAAATCCTATCTCTCACAAATGGTTCAAACATGATTTTTCATTTACAAACCCTTTGAGAGATTCTTCACAACTATGGTTTTAATGGCAACATAGGTTAGTCATGGAGTTATAAGGTTAGGAATAACCGTCCTATGATCCGCCAGAGCCGGAGGGATCTACCCAAGGACATCACAAAGAGTTAGTACTTAGAAGTCCTTAGGTACGATTATAAAAAGGAGAAAATGAGAATCGGAGAAAGAAGAAGTTGAAGAATTAAAAAGAAATGCAAAGAAATAGCCCTCCAAATTACTCAACTTAGGGCAGACACCGGGTTCAATTCATATGCTACTGGTTGTCACTTGATGACGCCCGTATTAAAGATTAAAAGTCGTCATGGACCCAGTGACGCATGCACTAAACCTTCTTAGCCACTCAAGTTTCTCTCAGCGAAGCTTGTTTCATTCTCACAGGAACCCTACGTAAACTATTGGCTTTCTTTTAGAGATCGCCGGTATTGAAGAAGGAGACCCTCTCCTAGTCTCCGCTCAGAAAACCAAAACGCACTATTGAGTCTAGAGCCACGAGATTCATCAAAAGATCTATTAGGAACACTTGACATTTCATCACTTGTTGATCAACAAATAATATTATCGATGGTTCATATCGAGTCCTTCATGAGATCTTAGCAACTGTCGAGAACATTTATGAGAGGTTCACATCGTGATCCTCGGTGATTGAATGGAAACTCCCGCTGTGGTCAACATCAAACAACCACGATAGCGGTCACTTCGGTAACTCCCGTGGATTACGCGGAGTGTGTCTCAAACGGTCTGATCGTGAGGTGATGCTTGGTGTACCTCGACGACTCATCCGAATCAGATGTACTTGGCACATCGCGTTATCTCACTTGTGGGACTCCGGTTCGAGAACGGCCTTTGTAAGAATTAGAGTTGTGTTTTCACACTATGTTGTTAACACTCAAGTTCAAACTTGTAAGTGCGAACACGCTTATTACTAACCGTTTGAAATGTTTTCTTCTTATGGAAGCTCGTCGGCGGGATGATCGTCTTGATTCTTCTCATGCTCACGCCAACACCATCACTAATGGAAGCAACACAACAATCAGAATGATTCTTCGTCAAACCAAAGAATCTACAAAGTTAAAGACTTAAAGAACTTCATCAAGATTGAATTCCAACGTCAAAGAGCGTGTGAGCATGTTGAAGAATGACATGGAGACACCTTTGGAGCAGCCAAGGCACTGAAGCGAGACTTGATGCGATAACAACATACTATCACTTTCACCACAAAGAACAATAATCAAAGAACAAAGTTAATGATGACGTCAAAGCATAACCATTCAAAGAAGACAATCTCTCTACCTTTGGAGAGATTGTTCGAATCAAGGCAATTCTTCTCACAAGAAAGAAGAATGTCGAAGACGTCGAGCTACTATTACATCAACGCCTTCACCGTTCATCACCAACACTTGAGGGGAGATTGTTGGAATCACTCCTAAACCATAATCAAGTGTTAGTAATTAATATGTAATAGTTAGCTTTATTATGGCCTTTATGTTTGTTATTAGCCTTAAGCTTATGTAGAAGGCCCATGAGCTTAGGCCCAAGCCCATTAAAGAAAGGATGGAAACTAGGAGTGTATCCCTAGCTTTCCTCCTATAAATACTCTTGTAAACCTTCATTTGAAGGTTGGTTGTTCAAGTTTTCTTTCATTCACTCTCCTACGCGTAAACCGTATTACTATTATCGTGTGTGTGTTTGTTTACTTGTTCAATCGCCTTATCTCTTTCTATATTACTTGTGTTTGTAAAACTAGTGACCTAACTTATACGAATACCACATTTTTTTAAAAATGAATCCAAATAGTTTGTCTAACAAATTCGGATATCATTTTTCGTGTTTCAATCAATAGAAAGATTCAGCCCATCACAATTTTAAGCACACTCAAGTACTCAGTCCATCAGCCCATCAACGAGATCCAGCAGCCCATCATTAGTAATAATCGGATACCAACAGCCCATTCTGGTCCAAGTGACAATCCGATCCAACCATACATGTGATAACCGGATATATAACATCACACATTCCACTTAACCTAAACCTAAAACATACACTTAAAATATCCGCTTCTTTCATATCTTATTCACTCCCAAAGTAGATCTGGGAAGAGAAAAAAGATGTTCAAATCATCAATCATCTTAGTCTCAAACGAACCTCAATCATAAACGCATCCATCTCAATATATCATCATCTCACACAACTCATATGAATTGAATCATTATCAATTCATTCTCAACCGCACCTTTACTTTGATATTTCCATTATAGTTCGAATCAAGATCGTGTCGTACTTCAAGATCCTAATTGGGTCTCAGGTAAGGTTTGTGTAGTTTGTGTGTCATGTTTAATTCGAGTCAAGAACGAATGAAACAAAAGTGATAACATAATTGTTATAGACATTTCTTTATCTTTCGGATAGTAACACGAAGCTTTGCCTTCAAAAGGATCAATGATGATGATTTTTTCAATTAAAACAATCTATAAAAGATTGAAAAAAATGAAACTAAGTCTGAGATCGTTATAGTTTCTGTTTTAGGAGTCGAGTTTGATTGGAGTTGATTGATTAAACATTTTGAGTACGTGACGGGATTAAGGTATATGATGGGTAGATGTTTTATTGGATTGGTCGATTGTTGTTGTCGAAGGTATGGACTGAATATGGTGTTGCAACTGAAGTCGTAGGTATTTGGTACAAGGTTTGTGGTCGAATCTTAGTTTACGCGTATGGTATTTTTCTTTTCTGTTCTTGCTTACGCGTAACATTTTAGCACGAAACCATAAGCGTAAAACTGGTCATAGTCCTTATGCGTAGATCAGGCTTAAGCGGAAGCTTAGTCTTATGCGTAAAACCAGGTGCTTACGCGTAACCCTAGGCTTATGCGTAAAGACATACGCATAACATTTCCTACGCATAACTTCACAGTTACGCGTCATATTTCTGGAGGTGAGTTTAAGCGTAAAAGCTTATCCGTAGCCTTGTTTTTACGCATATTCCATACGCGTAAAAAATCCTTATACGTAAGTTTAGGGTTTTGACCCTTTGACTTTTTTGCTCCGGCGAGATTCCGACCAAGAATCCGTTCATCTTCATACAAAACCCAGAAAAAAAGACATCAAATATGTTTCATTAAGCTCAGTTTGACCACAGATTGACCACAAAAAATCTTGCAGTTTGACCACATATACTTCATGGATATTGGTAACAAAAGCAGTCTAAAAGATGCAGTTTTGGACATACAAATGACACAAAAACTGATGTCAACAAGTTGAGACCACATGACTTTTGACAAAAACCAGATACACAAGCAGTTGTAAAATTGTTTACCAAAATATAGGAAATTTTTTTTTCCGGATCTAAAAATATGGGTAAAAGCAGACTAAAAACTTATTCAAAACCACAATAAATCAACAAACATAACCATGGCTCTATACCACTTGTTAGGACCGAAAATACTCATGATTTATGTGGTTTGGAGGTCTAGGTTGGTGGAAGAAGATGAAGAACTTCATCCTTCTAGTGAGAGAAAGTAGAGAGAGGGAGGAGACACAAAGATGACTTTATAAATAAAACACACAAAACACTACACCTAATGATTCACCTCACCCCTCATGGAGAGTCATGAGGGGTATTTATAGACTCAACAAACCAATACTTTGCCACTTAAACAATACTAGTCCCTATGGGCAAAGTATTCTACGCATCTAGTCCAATTCACGTAAGTGGCGTTATCTTTATAAAAAAAACGAGGCTAACAAAAAGGGTTGAAGAACGCATTTGGATCATAATCTACAAGTTAGGGTACTTCATGGTTTAGAAGATCATCAGCTGGTTTAGCGTCATTGGATGCGGTTTGTTTGGCTATTGTTGTGGAATCAATTAGAGGTGCTTTTTCAACAGTTGTTGTTGTTTCGTGTATCGGTATTGGATTATTATCGGGTTGAGCAATGAAACATTTGATACATCCGGAGCACATTGATCAATATCATCACTAAACAGAGGAGCAAATAGCTATTCCATTTGTTGACGAGTAAGTCGAGGCTTGGTTCGGTGATGATGGGGTTTGGGGGAAGTTTAGACGGTTATGTCCGGGTTCCAAGCTGTTTTGCTCAGAAGCTATTTCTGTAAGCTCATCAAAATTTCCATGAATCATTTCCATAATTTCCCTTGTACGACGATTGCAGATCCGGTATCCATTAGAATTCTCACAGGATCCAACAAAGACTCCAATGTCAGCTTTAGCTTTGAGCTTACCAAAGTCATCACGATCATTATTTGGATAACAAAGGGATCCAAATACATGAAAGTGTTTGAGATTCGGTTTACGGTTATGGATAAGCTCATAAGGTGTTTTGTTGTGGCGTTTGGTAATCGTTGAACGGTTCTGAGTGTAGCATGCAGTTGACAAGTCTTCAGCACACAAGTAATCTGGAAGTTTAGCATTAATGAACATCGTTCTTGCAGCTTCCAATAACGTATCGTTTTGTCTTTCAACCACTCCGTTTTGTTATGGTGTTCGTACAATGGATGTTTGATGCTCAATTCCCACTTTCTCATAATATACACGAAGAGTTTGATTCACAAATTCGGTTTTTTTCATTACGATTTGTCTGACTGTGTTCCGGAGCTGAACTTGAATTTTTGTGAGAAAGGTGATGATCATCTGTGGAGCTTGATCTTTAGTTCTAAGAAAATAAACCCAAGTCCATCTTGAGTAGTCATCCACAATTACCAAGATGTAGCGTTTGCCATTAATCGTCTGCACACGCATCGGACCACACAAATCCATGTGAAGAAGATGAAGCACATGCTGTGAGTTGTGTTCCACCTTTGAAGGAAAGTGAGCACGAGTGCTTTTCCCTTGTTCACAAGCTGAACATAGGTGATCTTTAGAATACTGAAATCTTGGGAGACCTTCAACAAGCTTGAAACGTGCAAGATTGGTTATGGTTTGAAAGTTTAAGTGTGAAAGACGTCGGTGCCATAGCCAATATTTTGTAGATGTTGCTTTTGAAAGTAGACATATGGGAGATGAAGTAATCATGTCTTGCATTGAAATTGTGTAAAGACTTGATGTGCGGGTTCTAGACATAAGATCGTTTCCTTGTAGATCACGAATGAAACAAGTTTTCTCCCGAAACGCAACTTCCAAAACTCCATCACAAAATTGACCAACTGAGAAGAGATTGTGATCAAGACCTTCCACATAATAAACCCTGATAATTTTGATGTTACCATTGATGTAATCTGCAAAGCCCATGATAGCCGCAAAGTGATCATTCCCGAATCTGACAGTGCCAATGAACTTTGAAACAAAGTTTGATAACAGTTTAAGATTTCGTCATGTGTCGGGAACATCCGCTATCAACAATCTAGAGGATGATCAGATCACTGCATTACATGCAGGCGACACGGATGGAATAGAAGTAGATGTGGAACCCAAAAGTTAGTGGGTTCCGATGCAATTATAGTTGAAACACACATGTTTATGATTTTAGGTATCCATTTAAAGCCAAGTGTATTATGTAACCATTTTCGCCATCTCCAACTAGTCTTAGCTTTGGTCTTAGTAAATGCACTAGGTGATAAGTTCTTCCTAGGAGGTGAGGGGTTCTATGGGTACATCAATGATCGTAACCGGAACACAAGAGGGTGGTTTACCTAGCACAGACGTAGATGCATTAGTGGGCCTAGAGGTATTCCGTTTTCTATTATTCCGCTTATGAGATAAGATAGCTTTAGCAACACATTTATCATGACAACCAGAAAACATGCTTTTACGACAACCAACACAAGAAGCTTCAAACATAACATTTAAAGTACTTAAAGGTTCAGCATTCGTTACATCACTTTTGCTATTACATTTGTCTAACGCAATGTCTAAAGTGGGTGCAACTTGAGTCTTATTCAAAGTCCTAAGGTGTTCTTCTACTTCAGAGGTCTTTATTTTTCTTTCCTTATGTCGCAACGTCCTATTCTTCCTTGATGTGCTCTTAAGCCATGAAGTGCTAACGTTGGGAAAAGAGGCAACATTCCTGTTTCAGTGGAGGGAAGCACATTAGTTTCTTGTGATGTGTCATTAGGCAGTCTAATAATTCCTGGTGCAATTACATTTGTGTTACTATTCCTATCTTGCTTAAGTTTTACCAACTCTGCTTTTAGATCATGGATAGTGTGTAACAAATCTTGATTTTCAGAACGAGTGTTCATTTTGTTGTAAAATATCTTTGTTATATGCAAGATGATCATAAAGATCTTTTGACGCTTGAGCACGAGTCTTTTTGAGTAAATCAAATATGACACCATAATCTGTTTTAACTTTTCAAATTTCTTGTTCATATTTTGAAATTTGACACTTCAAAGACACGTTTTCATCATCTAGTTGCTCAAGTTTTGGATTAAGAGTTTTGGTATGCAACTGATTGATTTCGTTTTGCAAAGCGAGTTCGCGATTTTGACAATCTTTTTGACACCATTGAAGACGACGTTTTTCATTTGAAAGCTCGTTTAACAATCGCTCATTTTCAAATTTTAAAGACTTGATTTGTGACACAATATCAGTATTCTTAACATTTTCAACAGAATCAACAGAATCAGCAGCGATATAATCAAATGCATATGCAACAGAATGTAATAATACCACATTTATGATATTAGCACAGATAACATCTTCCAAGAGTCGATCGACATCTTTTCTTAACATTTTCTTTTTACGTTTAGTATTTGAAATCGATGTTTCTGTTTTCTAGAAAACTGTTTTCATAAGTCCAAGCTCCTTGTGAAAATCCCTTTCCCAATATATTGCACACATTTTCAAATTTCGGACATGAGGTAAAATTCTTTTCTGAAAAATATCTCTTTGATTTCGCGCATGAGGCGATTGAAAATGTTCAACTTTTATTTCAGAATTGATTTCAATTTCACGTTCCAAAAGTTTGATGTCCGATATGAATGTATCAAAATATTTAAGAATTTGACATCGTTCGGGTAATGTTTTTACATCACTAAGTGAAGGTAAATGACCATTAATTTGTGCAGTATTGGGTTGGGGACCATCAGTAGAAGACTCAGAAGTAGGCATGATAACCCAAGGTGTGTTAGAAAAATCCTGTTGTGCGACGAAAGTTATGGCTTTTGAATAGTTAAATGGTTTGCAATAAACAACATTTTCAATTTTTGACCGACTCTCCTCTTCTGCATCTAATTCATCCATACGATTATATTCAACAACACTCATAATGGAATCATCAATTCTGTGTTATGCATTGTAGACTTGAGGATTTGGTTTGAATGCTCGATGTGAAAAACGTGGCTTGTAATCAGCAAGATTCGGTCCATATCCATTTGGATTTGGTTTAAATGTAAACTTTTGAATAGTTGTGATTGACTCACCATGTTTGTAAACAACATTTCGAAACTCTTTGATTTTGTTTTGTAAGTCGACAATTTCCTAAAGATAGTCATCTATTTGTTTCCTCGAATGCTTTTCGTATTCACAAAACTGTTTTTGACAAGTTAACAACTCAGACTTGGCTTTTTGAGTTTCCAAAGTGAGAGCGTTAAGTTGTTGTTTATGATCATATTTCAGTTGTTCTATTTGAGACAACAAAGCATTCTTGGATGCAACTAGATCACATATCTATTTTTCCAAAGATTTTTCATTTTGGTATGATTTAGCAAATGCGACTTCAAAACCTTTTTCACGTGTCTCTTTTGTTTGAAAAATGTTGAGTTGGAATTTTAAGCATTCATTGTCCTTAGTCAACAGTGCAATTTTATCGTTTAATTTCTTATTGATGTCTAGGCACATTTCCATTCGAGATTCTTGGGTCTGAATTAAGGTCGTGAGCTTAATATCTAGATTAGGCACAGGATCAGCTTGTTCAACGTGAGTCTTAACACGATCATTATTTAGATCCTCAAAATATAACCACGGAGTCAACTTGATTATCAGTTTTAACCAAAAGGTCATCTTGATCGTCAAATATAACTACGGGATTTATTTGATTAACATCGGAATGAGATGTAGACGGCTCATGTTGAACACTCTAATCCTCGTCGGATGCAGATGTTGGCGAGATATCGATCGAATGAGTATAGTGTGATCCGGTACGAGACAAGCCGTCGGTGTCATACATCGGGCCTGTGTCACTCATGTGGAGTTCTTGCATGTTTGCCATTAACATCATCACGCATTAGCTCGAAAGTCCTCCATGTCATCATCGAACTGCATTTTCCATGAAGCTCTTCCTTGTTGGTAAGAGTTCCACTGACTTCATCCTTGAGAGCCTAGAGTAAAGCCTCTTTGCGATAAGCGCGCCTCTTGTCCTCGACTTTGGGCATGCATTAGCTAGATGACCCTTCTCATTACAGATTATAACAACGAAGACCATTAACCCCGGTCGAGCATTTCCCGATCAACCACTGAGCCCGTTGTTGTGGAGCACCCATGTTATTCCTTCCATTAGCATTAAACCCTTGACCACTACCTATCTGACGAACATTACCACGATTCTGAACTTCAACTCTTCCGTTGTTAACAACAGCCTGATTCCTTGTGTTAGATGAGTTTCAAATGCGATTGTTGGATTTGTTAGAATATCGACCGAAGGCTCTAGCAATCATGACAAACCCTTGTTGCAATGCATCGAAAGCTTATGCATCCTCATTAGATTCACTGTAGAGTGCTTGATCATTGTTTCTGTTGTATGGAACCAGTTGAGTTTCTTGTGAGGGATCATATGGTGTGATCTGAGCAGTTGGTTGTGGAGGATTTGTGAAGACAGTTTGTAAGGTCGGGAATTGAGGAAAACAAGCTTGAGCCCACAAAGATAGAGTTTGATTATCCGGGAGTGAAGGCGAAGCAGGGACTCCACGGATGATCCTTTCTTTGTCAACTTCCTTTTGGTTAGGTTTCAAATAGTCGTACAACAATCCGTATGTAGCATGATGAAGATTCTTCGCTTGACGGATGAAAATAACATACTTTTCCCAATCAAGACCAAGACTACTAAGGAACTTCGTGTTGACTGCAATTCTTGGCATAATGATGTTATGTTTTTCAAAGTCATTGATGATGTCTGAGAATCGATGATGATATGACTTTAATGTCTCCCCTGGTTCAATCATGAAGTGTTCATATGCTAAGTAGATTTTGGATTCCATGTCTTCTTGATTGAGTTTTGTGCCTTCCATTAGAAGATGAATGTGCTCCCACATTGCTTTAGCAGTCTTCCGAGCATCAACACTACGAAGTATCGGATTGGGTAATCCCAAAAGGATATATTGCATTGCAAGTTCATATGCTTCTAAGTGTAGAAGTTGGTCAATAGTAAGTTGAGCAAGACCGACAACGTTGGTGATATCATCTCTTGGTGGATTAGCATTCGGATCTCCGGGTACAGTGATAGTAGGCATCTGAAATGGACCTTCAAGGATGACCTTCTTCAAGAACTTTCCATCTGGCTTCTTTAGATCACAAAACCTAAAGAACCTTATCACCCATTGATCGTAGTTTTCGGGAGTGAGCATTGGAGTTCTACAAGGGATCCAGCTTCATGAATGGATTGTTGGCTACTTAAAGCTTTACACATCTTTGCAAACCAAGACGGTTCCTTCATAGCATACTTCGATTGATGCTGATTTTGAAAGTTTGTGTAAGGTTGTACTTGTAGACTAGGGGGTGGTTGAATCATTTGTGGTGCAATTGCTCCTTGAGGAAATTGTTGTTGAAATTGTTGCATTTGTTGTGGTGATGGTGGAGGATATTGTTGATAGAGTTGTTGTTGTTGTTGTTGAGGATACATATGAGGAAAGTAGCTAGAGTATGGTGGTTGAGACATCTTGAAACTTGTGTTGATGATGGATCTTTGTAGTCGAATGAAACTTTGTTGATGAAGTAACCTTATGCGTAGAAACCAGCTTAAGCGTAGAAAATACCTTATGCGTAAAAACCAACTTAAGCGTAACAAGAGAGCTTACGCGTAGGAATAGATTACGCGTAGACTTGAGGAAAAAACTTAGCTTAGGCGTATAAAGGCTTAGAAGTAGAATCCTTATGCGTAATATTTGCTTATGCGTAAGACAGGCTTATGCGTAAAAAAATGCTTAGGCAAAGAGAATTCTACGCGTAAGTTTTTAGCTTAGGCGTAAAACTAGCGTTTTGCCCAAAAATCCTTTACACTTATACCAGTGCAAAAGATATTCAAAGTCGAAGTGTTTTCAGGCTTATCCAAGCAAGAAAACACTGAGTAAACCAGCAGCACTGAAGATCAAATGAAGAAAAGCTTATGCGTAAGAACTGCTTAGGCGTAGACTTTGAAGCTTACGAGTAAAACTAGGGTTTTCTTATGCGTAGAAAGTACCAAAAGTTACCAAAACTGATTTTTAAGCACAAAAATGTTTAGAAACCTGATTTGTTGGATGAAGTAGCTTCAAAATCACCAAAATAACAAGAAAGTTGAAAACTTGATGATCCAAACTAATTTTTACCCTTATGCGTAGAAAATACTACACGAACAAAACCAAGCTCTAAAATGATTCAACACACGTAAAGTTTCAAACTTGATGCTAAAAACTTAAACCTTAACGCTAAATAAACCTTAAAGTACAAGAATCTTGAGTTTTTAAGTGTAAAAATGAAAGCTTTTTGCGTATGAAAGTTTGAAACCCGAGAAACCCACGCGTATGAAAACAATCCTCAAAAAACAAATATGTTTCACCCAACTAGATGGCGAATGATACCACTGTTAGGTCACCATATTGTAACACAAGCATCAATATGTTAGAAATGAGGTAAGAAGTGATCGAATGAACACAAACATTACACACACGTATGAAATGGAGAAAGTTATGCGTAGGAATATATTGAAAGTGAACAACCAACCTTTAAATGAAGGTTTACAACATTATTTATAGGGGAAGGGACTAGGGCAACACTACAAGTTCCATTCCTTCCTTATGGGCTTGGGCCAAGGCTTATGGGCTTTCTACATAAGCCTTGCCGTTAATGCTAACATAAAAGCCTAATTAAGCAACCTATTACATGTTAATTACAAACACTTGAAATATAGTTTAGGAGTGATTCCAACATAACCTATGGCTGTAAACAATACTATGTAATGATGTCTTCTATGTATCCTATGGTTGTATTTCTTATATTCTTGTGTTGTGATATTATTCATCGGTAATGTATGCCGAACCGATCCTTATCTCCTTATATATATGTTATGATTTGTTGAGAAAAATCATGATTCACTTATTCTCATTCATAACGATATCATATCATTGATTTAAAGTGGTGATCTTGACTATTATGATATTTATAATGTGTAATCACTTTTATTATCGATCGATGATTTCTTAATCTTGGTGTTTATTTCTTGGTAATTTTAGAAAAATGGTCAAGAAGAAAGCTACCTCATCCACCATCACACCCGCAGCTGTTCAAAAATTGGTCGCTAAAAGCGTTAGCGCTGCTATAGCATAGCATGCCGCTGACACTGCTAGAGCCAAAGCTGAACGCATTGCTGAAGCTGGAAGAATTGCTCAAGAGGCACGTGAAGCTAAAGCTGCTGCAAGAGAAGCTGAAACTGAAAGACAAGCTGAGATTGCAAGAGAAGCTGAGGTTGCAAGAGAAGCTGAGATTGCCCGAGAAGCGGAGATCCCTCGAGGAGTCAAATTGAGCATGTTGCCCAAGCAAGACGCGAGGTCAAGTCGCTCGTCTAGCCGAGGCAACTTGTGTCACGTGTCGCACGTCTTGTTGAAATGGCAAACTCAAATGCAACTAACACTCCGACAAATCAAAGTGAGTCCTCTATAACTCGTAAGTGTAGTTACAAAGAGTTCATGAACCGCAAGCCGACATTATTCAAGGGTAATGAAGGTGCTATTGGTTTACTTCATTGGTTTGAGAGAACCGAGGCGTATTTCGCTAAGTGATCGCATAGATGATTGCAAAGTCAAGTTCATGAATCGAACTTTGCTAGAAGATGCGTTATCTTGGTGGAAAGCCCATGCTCAACCAATTAGAGTGGAAAAGCTTGTAAGATTTCATGGTCGATCTCAAACAACTGCTGATGAAACAAGATTGCCGAGAACCGAGATCAAGAAGCTCAAGATGAGTACTACCACCGGTCGCTAAAGGTAATGATCTAAAGACATACTTCAAGAGATTCCATGCGCTGAGAGCTCTATGTCCTCATCTGTTTCCCACCAATGAAAAGCTTTTGGAAGCTTTGATCGGAGGTTTACCCCGGAGCATCGAAGGAGATGTCATCGCTTCGAATCCAAAGACTGTTGAAGAAGTTGTCATTGTATCCCACCGCCTTATGGAACCGATATTGAAGATTGCAAATGCACAAGGCTCAAGTGACAACAAAAGAAAGCTTGATGAACGAAAAAGCTCAAATTCCAACTACCATCAATCCAACAACAACAATCGAAACAACAACCAATATCACCGCAACAGAAACCATCATCACAATCGGCAAAAACCGAACGCAAGAAGCCGCAAGGGCTTATGATGCACCCACTGTTGGAAAAGGGTATGTAGGACCACATCCCCAATGTAACAAATATTTGATGCACCATTCTAGACCTTGTACTGTGAAATGTGACAAGTGCAACAAGGTAGGTCATCAAGGAAAGCATTGCCGAAACCCTGGAGGGGGAAACACTGTGGCAAACATGAATTGTTATGGATGTGGAGAAAAGGGTCATTTCAAGAGCCAATGCCCAAAGTTGAATGAGCCTCAACCCAACAATGCGCGTGCAAGAGCGTACGTGTTAGGAGATGGAGATGTGCCGTTGAACCCTGATGTTGTGACGGGTACATATTCTCTTAACAATCATTCTGCAAAAATATTGTTTGACTCTGGAGCCGATAAGAGTTTTGTATCTACTACTTTTGCACCATTACTTGAAATATCCCCAATCACCTTGGATACAACTTATGAGATAGAGCTTGCCGATGGAATGATAATAGGAACCAACACCGTAATCCGTAATTTCCCTATTCTTTTACAAGACCACTCATTCTCATAGATCTTTTGCCAATCAAACTTGGTAGTTTCGATGTCATAATTGGCATAGAATGGTTGTCCAAACACCGTGCTAGGATTGTTTGCGATGAGAAAACCGTTCATATCCCGATTAACGGTGAAGCTTTTGTTATCCAAGGAGATGAAAGTAGAAAGTACTTAAGTATCATATCCTGTTCGAAATCGATAAAGTACATGGAAAAAGGATGTTATGCCTTCTTAGCTCAAGTAACGGAAAAGAAGTCGGAAGAGAAACGACTAGAGGATGTGCCTATAGTCAAAGAATTTCCTAAGGTGTTTCTAGAAGATTTGCCTGGACTCCCACCTGCTCGACAAGTCGAATTTCAAATCGATCTTATTCCTAGAGCTACTCCCGTAGCACGAGCACCATACCTTTTAGAGCCCTCAGAAAAGCAAGAATTGTCCAAACAACAAGAAGAGCTATCTGAAAAGGGATTCATTAGACCAAGTTCCTCACCCTGGGGAGCACCGCTTTTATTCGTTAAGAAGAAATATGGATCATTTTGGATGTGTATCGATTATAGAGAATTGAACAAGCTCACGATCAAGAACCGTTATCCCTTACCAAGAGTCGATGATATGTTTGATCAGTTAAAAGGCTCGAGTATGTACTCGAAGATTGATTTAAGACCGGATACCATCAGCTAAGGTTAAAAGAAGAAGATATACCCAAGACCGCATTTAGAACTCGATATGGCCATTATGAATTCCAAGTAATGCCATTCGGTTTAACTAATGCACCCGCTGTATTTATGGATCTCATGAATAGAGTCTGTAAACCATATCTGGATAAATTTGTCATCGTGTTCATCGACGATATTCTTATCTACTCTCGTGATAAAGAAGAACATGCGAAACATCTGAGAACTATCATGAAGTTACTCAAGGATGAAGAATTGTACCCAAAGATCCATGTAGATCCCACAAAGATCGAATCAGTAAAGAATTGGCCAGTACCCACCAACCCCACAGAAATTCATCAATTCTTAGGACTTGCTGGTTATTATCAAAGATTCATCTAAGGTTTCTCGAAGATACCCAAACCATTGACCGAGTTAACCTAGAAAATGAAGAAATTCGAATGGGGAGACTATCAAGAATCAGCTTTTCAACTTCTAAAGAACAAGCTTTGCGAAGCACCCATCTTGGCACTACCGGAAGGAGTCGAAAATTTTGTAGTATATTGCGATGCTTCACACATAGGTTTAGGCGCTGTTCTCATGCAAAGGAACAAAGTGATTGCTTACGCGTCACGACAACTCTAAACTCATGAGAAGAATTATACTACTCACGATCTAGAACTTGGCGTTGTGGTATTTGCACTCAAGTTATGGAGACATTATTTGTACAGAACCAAGTGTGTAGTGTACACCGATCACAAAAGTCTTCAACACATATTAGATAAAAAAGAACTGAATATGCGTCAACGTCGCTGGCTAGAATTGCTCAGTGATTATGACTGCGAGATTCGTTACCATCCTGGAAAGGCGAACGTTGTTGCCGACGCCTTGAGCAGAAAATATCGCCCTAAGCCACTTAGAGTGAGATCATTGGGAATGGTAATCAATTCACCCCTACCATCGAAAATTCTTGAAGCTCAAATCGAAGCACTTAAAGAATAAAATAGGCCGAATGAGAAGATTTATGGCATGCCGGAGAATGAGAATGGATTTGTAAAGAGATCGGACGGAACGTTAGGTTTCAAAAATTGAAGTTGGATTCCACTCTATGGAGGTATCCGAGAACTCATCATGCATGAATCACATAAATCAAAGTATTCCATACATCCTGGTTCCAACAAGATGTATCAAGATCTAAAGCTTTTGTACTGGTGGCCTAACATGAAGGTTGATATCGTTGAGTACGCCAGTAAATGCTTGACATGTTTGAAAGTCAAAGCCGAACATCAAAAGCCATCATGAATGTTAACCCAACCAGAACTTCCCGTATGGAAATGGGAAAGAATCACAATGGATTTCATCACAAAGTTGCCGAGAACTTCTAATGGTTTTGACACCATTTGGGTCATTGTAGACCGTCTTACGAAGTCCGCTCATTTCTTGCCAATCAAGGAGAACGACGAGATGATTACACTCGCTATACTGTACATCAAAGAGATTGTTTCGTCATGGTGTACCAATCTCTATCATATCTAATCGTGATAGCCGATTCACCTCGAGATTTTGGCAAACGCTCAAAAGCCATGGGTATATGCGTGCATGCGTGCACCATCCTCAAACAGATGGACAAAGTGAAAGAACGATCCAAACTCTGGAAGCATGCTAAGAGCATGTGTGATTGATTTCGAAAAAGGATGGGATAAGCACTTACCTCTGGCTGAATTCTCTTTCAATAACAGTTATCAAGCCATCATTAAAGATGTTCCTTTTCAAGCACTCTATGGAAGAAAATGCCGATCGCCAGTTTGCTGGGCAGAATTTCGAGAAGTACAACTCACAGGCCCCGAAATTGTCCAAGAGACAACTGAAAAGATAATGCAAATTAGGCAACGACTGCAAGCAGCTCGAGATAGACAAAAGAGCTACGTAGATGTCCGAAGGAAACCAATGGAATTCCAAGTCGGAGATCGAGTAATGCTCAAAGTATCACGCTAGAAAGGGATGGTCAGATTTGGAAAAAGAGGAAAACTCAAACCTTGATACGTAGGACCATTCAAAATTCTTCAAAGAATTGGTCCAGTGGCATATAAACTCGAACTTCCCGAAGAACTTAGTCAAGTACATGACACATTCCATGTCTCGAATCTTAAGAAGTGTCTATCGGATGAAACTCTGGTCATACCTCTCAAGGACATCCAGCTCAATGACAAACTTAGCTTTGTCGAAGAACCCGTTGAGATCATGGATAGGGAAGTCAAGAGGCTTAAGCAAAGTCGCATTTCTATCGTTAAAGTTCGATGGAATCACAAGAAACGAGGTGCAGAGTTCACCTGGGAGCGCGAGGATGTAACGCGTTCCAAGTATCCCCACCTGTTCATCTAACCACCCATGACAACCTCTGCGAGTTTAACCGCGGGACGTGGTTCTCTTAAGGGATAGGTACTGTAAGCTCCCGGAAAATTTCAATGTACTTAAAGCTTTAATCAGATATTAAGCACGATTTATTTTATCATGAAATTTCTAAACATCACATTTGCATATCATTTGGCATATGCATGATCAACGCAGTTTGAGCGTTCATAAATATACCATTGTGATCAGAACGAAATTCCCCACGACCCTGATAACCTTAAAATACGTAACAAATACGTAAAAATTTGTAAAAATACGAATTAAATTATAATAAAAATATATTAAATTCGTATTGGGCCTCGAAACTTATTGGACTTTATACCACCTCGTGACCCAACCCAACTTGTCAATGGGCCTTGTAACCGAACCAAGCCCACCTTATATTTTTATCATTGGCCCTCGTCCCAACTTGAGCCCACCCACGTTAACAATGAACCTTGGCCCAAACCTTGTACACGAAACCATTAAAACAAGCCCAACTCTTTTATTTTCTTCTCCCTTGGGCCTCGTTGAACACCCAGCCCAACACACACCTAATTTTATCCATGCACCACTTGGAAATATTATTGCCATGTGAAAACGTAACCGGTCGAGGAAATGAGAACAAAACCAAACTAAATTTCTTCTTAGGATGCCAAAGATGTCTCGTGTAGGAGTAAAGGGGACAAGAACACAACCAACTAGCCACCCTAGATTATTAGTTTAATACTTTAAACCACACCCTAAGCACCCTTGACCACCCTTTGACCTTTAAGACCAAAGGTCCTTGTGTTTTGTTGTGATGTGACACCACAATACCATGCCAAGCTCGGCTAAAAATGGACATGCACCAAGACCAAGTTCAAAGTAACATATTGCTATTAAATCTATAACCTAGATAATCTAAGAGTTAAATAATCAAAAGACCATGCCAAGGTTTTCTTTATAAACCTTACCAATGTCTAAACTAAAATCTCACACTATCACAACTTCACTCAAACACTCACACATCTAAGATTAAATCGTCCATTGTGGAAAACGAGTAGGAAAGGGAAGCAAACGTTACGTCGCAAGAGTCTAGGAAGACTTGGGTTAAAATAAGCATACGGGTAATCTTATAAGGAGAACACGGGGTTAGAATTGGAATCACCATTTCATCGATCATCTCCACTCGTAAAAAGTGATTGTAAGTCACCCAACTCATTTCCATTTTGTTTTCTCATTTACACTTAGCTATCACACGTTAAGTTATATAAACGCACCTTAAAACTTGTGTTACGTATAGTACTAACACCACACGACACTCACTCACATACTAAACTAGTGCACAACTCGTAAAACTAGTGTAAAACTTGGTAAAATCCTTTTGAAAACCCTCACATACTCTCGTACACTATAAATATCAACGCAAACCAAATGGGCCTAAAGCCCAAACTAAATCCAGTGAAAGACCAACCTGGCCCAATAAGTCCATAACAAGCCCATAAGCACTAAAAATAAGTTAGAAATAAGTTGAAATCATTTTGCAAAGTTTTCGTTTTATAAAAATGATTTTCGGACTAGTTTTGAAAATATATGAGACCTAGGGTCGAAATGGTAACATTTTCAAATGCTAAAGGGGAGTATTTATATGAAAAGTGTTTTAAATGAAAAGTCTAGGGACTGTAAATGCAATTTTCGAAAGTGTAAGGGTAAAAGTCTACGTGCATGTGCACGCATGAAAACCACAAGGACCAGTTGTGTAATTAACCGAATCTAGTTATAAATAAGTTTTGGGTAAAAAGTGTCAAGTTGGAAAAGAAGAGGTTTAAAGCGTATAAATGAAACTTAGGGGGCTGTTTTTGTAAAATCAGTTTTACCAAGGGATAAAAACTGTCATTTCTGAAAGTTTTGATATAAAATATGTTTCGGGTAGAAAGTGTAAATTTCTCAAACTTGAGGGACTAAACTCGTACTTTTCGTAACTTGAGGGTAAAAAGTGTAAATTCGGAAAAAGTTTAGAAAAACTTATAATCCCATCGTAACTTAATAAAAACGAGTATTTGATCATATGAATGTATTATTTTCGGATATCGAAGAACATATTTCACATATGAAAATATATATATATATATATATATATCTTACTCCTTTAAAATACACCAATATCCCCAACCAAAAACCCAACCCTCCATTTTAAGATTCAGCCACCCATACCAATATCCGAGCCTAAATTTACATACACCAAACCAACATCCAACCCTCCATCTTTAAGATTCAGCCACCCATACTTACATCAAAGCCTAAATTTACACACACCAAACCAACATCCAAAAAAAAATCAAACGTAAAACACATCCAAAGCAAACTAACATAAATACCCACACAAACAACCATTGATCACTGTATCTTAAAAAAACACACACACATTTATACTCTCTCTAAACAAACACACACAACTACTCATTTACTTTGATCCCATCTCATCTTCAAACACCATCACCAACCACCAGCCGACCGCTGACCCTCGATCACCGACCACACACCACCACTATACGAACTAGCAGCCGCCAAACCAGCCGTCTACTACCTAGCCGCCGACAATCTACTACCCACCAGCCGAATATTACAAGGTTTTTTGTAGTTTTTTTTAGATCTATATGTATTTGAATGTTTTGAAGGTCTTTTCATTTATATCTGAGTGTCATAGTATTCGTTTCTTTTTATTTTGTTCCGTTACAAAACTGATCTTGACGCCGGAATCGACTCTTGCCATCGGTTTTTTTCAGCCACCGCCTGCAGGATCTCGACCACCGAGAGGCACCACCAAGACCCACGACCATTATAAAGGTTTTTCTGTTAATTAAGTTTTTAAAGTTTTTTTTTTAGATCTACAATTTTTAACAATTTTGGTATCTTTTTTGTTACATCGGCTCCACGTTCGGACATTGCACCGCCGCCACCCTACCATCGCCGGAGTTTGCGCCACCGCTGTCACCGTGACCCATCACATCCAAGACTATCACAACGGACCGAAACCTCGAAATCAAAAATGAGTTTTTTCACATTTTGAGGTTTGTGTTTTTTTACTAGATTTATGTATTCATTTTTTAGATCATTGTTATCATATTTTGAGATTTATGTATTTTTTTTTTGTTAGTAGATCTAAAAGGTTTTTTTTTTAATTGGTTTATGTGTTTAGTTTTTGAATGTTTTTTGTTATGGATTTATGTAGTTTTTTTGTAGATACGAGTTGCAATCACATTTTTCAGTTGTCGAAATCAAAAAATAAGACTTTTGGTAGCCGGAATTTGTCACTGTTGAAGGTTCTCTTTTATATAACAAACAAGTCTTGAAGGTTCTCTTTTATATATATGAAGATTATATTTGTAGATCTGAATTTTTATAGTAATTTTGGCATTTTTTATTTCAGCCGCCGCCAATCTTTTCCCCTAATCCGACAAAGGCAACACCTTCGCGAATCGCTTCGTCATTACCGAAATGTGATGGTGTTGTCTAAAACGTGTGGCCAGGTTTTTAGCATTTGGTGTATGAATTTATTTGTGAAGTTTATGGTTTAACTTTGTTGTAGTTTGTTTTTATTTATTTTTATAAATTTTGTTGTAATTTCTTTTAGTGGAATGTAATTTTTTTTGGAAGTTTCTATTATTTTGAGAAGTTTTGCAAATTTTTAAGATTGATAATTTGCTAGGTTTTTGCAAATTTTTAAGATTGATAATTTCTTTTAGTGGAATTTTGTTGAAATTAATAGACTTGCAAACGTTTTTGGCTGTTGATAACTAAATTTAAATCCATCTCGTCATGCGTAAGTGCCATAACATAATAAAGAGATGTTGATAACTAAACATAGAAATAGAATCCAAGGTGAGTCAATTATTTGAGATGAGTCAAAAGTTATGGACGAAAGAAGACAAAAATGTGAAAGGATAAAAAATGTTAGAAACTTGTGTATAGTTGAAAATTGATTCAAAAGCTGACACAAAAGAAGCGTGGGGCACGACGGGTACTCATGTTGTCTAAAACTTTGATATAATTTTGTTGGTAAGTATCTTGGGTAACTTATGTTGTCTAAAATTTTGTATATAAAATATTAAAACTAAAAACTCACTAAAATTGATTGTGCAAAACAGTTAAAAATATGTACGGAGTAAAATGTTGTGTATATTTTAAAATCAATTTTTTTAAAAGATTATCCTAATATCATATTTATCAAAAGCTTTTTTTTATTTGTTTATTGTTTACGGGTTTTAATTTTTATTGTTTTATATCTGACTATTTTAGATTAAATTTGTTTTTTTAGTTCTTTTTATAGATCTTATCTTCTTGAGTTTATTTTTCAAAGTTTTTAATAAAAATTTGATTTTTTTTACGGTTTCTCAAATATGGGGTTTCTTAAGTACTTTTTTTTTTTTTAAATAGTTTTTTTTAATTCATTAATTTTGCAAAGTTTGGTTTTTCTTTTAGTTATTTTCTATAACCGAGGTTTTTTTTGTTTTTTTTCTAGTTCTTTTCTATAAATCGTGTGTTTATCTTTCAAAATGATGTTAAATATGGTAACTTTTCCGATTAAAAAATAAATGTTTTTCAAACTTTTGCTTGTTTTAAAGCTATCGAAACTTTTTCAAATTTGAAAGTTCATGGTATCATCAGTTGAGTTGGTAACACAGAACACGAGATATAATAAGTCAAAGAAGAGCTACTATATGTCAGTGAAGACTTCGAAAGATTCAAAATAATTTCATCCTTGAAAGACTTTAAAGTTTGAATATATCTAAATAAACTAGGTATTTAGATAGAATGATCATTTGCACACTTTTCTAATTTATGGTATTTTGACATTTTCACTATCAGTTTTATTCATTTTATCCTTGTAATTTGTAAAGATATAAATGTCAAAAATAGTAAATTTGTGGTGTGAAATGTGCAAATCATCACTCATTTACGTAAAGGTAAACTTGGTAACATTAATCATCACTTATTTATAAACCTGGTAGGAAAATGATAAACGGGCTTAATTAAATAGACCTAAAAGGTAATCTATCGCATAAATAACTTGTACAGTTGCATAATTGTAGAAGTCATTTATACGGTAGGTTACCTTTTAAGTCCATTTAATTATGTTCATAATACACGTTTTAAATAAGTTTAAAATTAATTGTTTAAGGGTAAAACTCTTTATTCAAAAGTAAAAAAAAAAAAAAAAAAAAAAAAAAAAAAACTCGTATTGATAGTGTTTACTTTGTTTATAAACAATTATTTTGGTCGGATGAAGTAGTACTATTGTGAGTTATAAAACTAGATTAACTTTTTAATATTGTAGTTCATGAATGATGAACTTGTGAAGACACCATAATCCAATAAAGATTATTCACTCCATCATTAACCAGCGATGCCATATGCTTCTAACAACCTTACAACGGATTAGCGCAACATGATTTAATCGGAGACTATTGTCGCCTATGTGCAGGCTCATAATTGAAGTTAAATGGCATCGTCGTATTCGAGTTACTTTACCTTTAACTCCGAACCGCATAGTAAAAAAAGAAAACGTGCACACACAGATTGACACATCGGGATATCATCACAAAACTATAAACCATTGCATGTGTATCGGAAAACAATGTCAACACCTACTACACAAACAAGTTAACGCTATCAAATTTCGTTGAAAACTATAATTACCGCCTTGGCAACCATGCTTTCATACAAAGATTCCCTAACGCTACGAGAACATTTTAAGACTTTATTCATTGTCAAAACTTTATCGAAAACTAGACACTACCTTTTGTTCGATGGATATATAATTAAATATGCTAATATCCTTTCGTTATTGAGTTCAAACTTTTTTATACAAGACGGAATAGGACACTATCTTTTTGGACTTTCAAAAGCTTTTTATACAAGTGCGAAACTTATGACTACAGAGTATTAGCGCTAAGCAAATCTCTTAAATAGGACAATTTAAGTGCTATTCGACAAGGATTCCCGAGCGATACATATACAATTTTTTTAAAAAAAAATTATTCGCCGCAGGATTTTGTCGAAAACTAAACACCGCTGCCGCTAGGCGCGAGTACTTTGCTAGATACAATCGCCGCAAGACATGGCTACTCTGCTAGATACCGTTGCCGCTCTGCCGCGGACACTCGCTAGAAACCGCCGCCACTAAAAACCGATGCCGCTAGGCACGGTATCGCTAGTATATATATATATATATATATATATATATATATATATATATATATATATATATATATATATATATATATATAATCCGATAAAACACACGGGAATCTAAACAAGTTAAAATACTCAACAAATTCATTAAGATGACAACGGGGGAAAAAATTTCACTTATGCGTAAGTGAGGATGATTAATTAAGGCAATGTAGCACGTAAATTTACTTAAAACGTTAGCACGCACGCACACTATTGGATTAGACAATCCAATGATCTATTGAATAAGAATATTCAATGCTCTATTATTTTGGTCGAGAACCAAAATGCTCATTTTACTGAGACTCGCCATCTCATCATTTTTAGGTTTCGATTTAGAACCTCCGCTACATTGTGATTGATTTGTTTGTGCTTGTTCATATCATCAAGGTGAGTTCATAGCCTCGCTTTTACTTTATTTTGCAAACCCCGCGAGGGAGATACATGCTCTAAACTAGAACACAAGATTTTTCATAAATGCTCTCCTCTTGATTATTGGTACTGCCTATGTATTTAGCCATAAGTCCCCTGATCATGAACCATTAGTCACCGCGAGTGAACGCAGATATCATGAATAGTAATATAGGGATTAACGACCCCGTTTCAGTTATAGAGAAATAACCGGGGCGCACCATATTTGAATTTCTTTAGGTAATTGGCTATTACCTCCTTTGGGGCATACTTACGTACACTGGTAATTCGGTGTATGCAGTTGAGTCTTGGTTTCATGAGCTTAGCTTATAATAATCTGTGATTTTTCTTATGATATTGTTAGTTTACAATGATCATGCTCATATACTTGTGTTCAACTATTTTAAACCTATGGATTTCACTCAACATTTTATTTGACCTTTTTTTAAGCATGTTATCTCAGGTAATCGATGAAGATTATGACCAAGGCGCGGAATGGGGCATGGAAAGGCTTATCTGGTGATGTAAAACATAAAAGTTGTCATTTCTTTCAAACTCATGATCTTTCTTTTGGGAAAAACACTTGATCGATTTACAACGTTTTGTAACAACTATGAGTTTTCAATGAATGATAACTATTTTAATAAAACGCCTCTTCCGAGTCGTTTTCTATAATTATTGACTATGATCTCCATTCAAGTAACACCCGAATTAGTGTTCCGCTGTTATTAAGATTTTCGGGGATGTTACAAAAGACCCATTATAAAAAGAGGTATTTTAGAAAGAGGAAGACAAGATATTTTAAAAATAAAGGATATAAAAATACTTTCAAACCCACTTTTAGAAGAAAACAGTTCCTAAGACTTGTAAATGTTTTCACTGCCACAAAGAAGGACATTATGCTAATAAATGTCCAGAAAAGTCTAATAAAAACTTAAAATTTTTTGAAATTGATGAAGATATTGAAAAAGTAATTGATAATGGCGATTTTATACCAATTAAAAGTTTTCAAGACATAGATTCAGATGAAAGCATTTTTATTTAATGATGTATGCCTAGTTCAGGTCCCCACCTTATCTAAAATAGAGGAAATTGATACCAGACCTTTAAGCTTAGATTTACAAGATAAACCCCTTTTATTAAAAAGCCAAGTAATTCCTAAACTTACTTTTATAAACCAGGGTGTTTCTAGTAGTTCAAATAGAGAATTATCTATTTCTAATAGATATGATAACGCTATAAATGCAAAAGAAGATACAATGGAAATTATAAAGTTCAAGGTAAATACTTTGATGGAAAAAAAGTTTACATGTGTCAATATATTAGTAGATACAGGGGCAAGTGGAAGCAATATAAGTCATAAGCTACGTAGGAAACTACAAAAACACCAATTAGAGGTGCCCCACCACTATACAAACTTTAATGGAGAATTTCATGAGATAAAAGAGGCAGTAGAAATTATAGTCAAGTTTGGCGAGGAAAAAATTCCTCTAAGGTTATTAATTGAAAATGGAAGCAAAAATGATACCTTAGAAATAATGTTAGGATTAACATTTTTAGAAAATGTTAAACCATATATAATAAGCTCTTATGGTTTAAAAATAACTTATAATGATAAGATAATATATATACCCAAATGACAAGCCGTAGTAGTGTTTATATCCCTATGGGAATTACGTATAAAGATTATAAAGCAGAATATTTTGCTGCTTATATAGATAGCGGTGCTGGCCTCTGCGTATGTAAACCTGAATGTTACCTAAAAGAATACCATCAAGATCATGAAACATATAGAGGAATTAGCTTTTAAAAAGAGGTTTTGTTGTTAAATAAAGGTATTAAAACCCCTTAGCTATTGATAGGATCTTATTTAGTTAAAGCTCCAACATTTCATTTTCATGATGCGGGTACAGATGTCTTATTAGGACAAAGTTTTCTTGAAAGGTTTAATAAAGTTGTATTTGATATTGTAGCTTTTCAAATTTTATTTATCTCCAATGGTTTCTCCCAAGGTCTCTTCTTCACCACTAGCCGGCCCATCCCATGACAAGCTCATCTCGTAGGAACAGATGCATGACAAAGTACAATCAATCGAAACTATTGAATCAAATATTGAAAATATGGGTAATATTATTGTCCCATATGATCAATATGTGAAACAAAGTGAAAGTGAAGTTGTACCAAGTGATGCATCTTCCGCACCAACAATGACTATGTTTTGATGAATACACCGCATGCGCCTCGATGATTCCGTAATTTCAACTAAATGCCTATAAAGAACGTGTTGCTATTTTGAACAACGGCTAAATTTGAACTCGTGAGCGTGAAATGGATGACCAAGTGCGCATAAAGAATTAGAAAAGTAAGTTTGTATTGAAACAAGAATTAAATTCCTTGCAAGAAAAACTTCTAAAACAATTAAGCAAAACAAAACAGCAAGTCTTCTCGAAAAAGGATTTAGATAAGCGTAAAGCGGAAAATATTGTTGAAAATGCCTAGAGCGATCGTGTATCCTCCTAATACACCAATGCATCTTGTACCTGACATTAATTAGCCAATACGTTATATTTCAACTATTTGTTGATTTTGAGAAAACTTGCAAGAAAAGGATCACACCCATCGTATAATCAAGGAGAAAGGGTTTTGAACAAATGAAAGAATGTTATTTAACTGAGGTCATGCCTTCTTTAAACTTCTAAAAGATCACTTTGAGAGTCTTAAAAAGGATAGAAACCGATATTAAGGGAATGGAAAAGGAATTTGATGCAATGGTTGTTGAAGAAGCGACTATGAGTGTGCATCAAATATAATGAGATTGAGAGAAAGCATACATTAAATGAGAATCTTATTACCGAATGTGTTGCTCAAGATGTGTTTTTCATCGCTTCAAATTGCTCTATTAATGCTTCCAAATTTCATGAACTATCTCATGGCCCCGAAAGTCTCCCATGATAAACGAGAAAATTGAATCGATGATCACGACAATTTCGTTAAACATTTTTCTAAACTAGAAGTTGAGCATTTTAATTTACAACTAAAATATCAACATCTCAAAGAAAATGTCAAACTTCAAATGTCAAGACATCTTCAGATGCTCCGAGTTTGATGCTTTTCAAATTAACAAACGGATGAATGATTCAAGCTCAGGCAACACGATCGTAAAGTTGAAAGCCCAAATCTCTCAATTAAAGGGTCAAACGAACAATATGACAGCTCCCAAATGCCTCCTCCTTTAGATTCTCGCACTCAAACGTTTCATCTTCAAAACTTAGTAAATGCTTTACAAAAGGAAAACGAAAGTTTTCTAGAAGAAAATGAAAAGGTTAAACATCATTTCAATGAGTTATTTGAATCAATTAAGGTCACTCAGAACAAGAATAACGAACAAATAGCTTCATTGCAAAAGGAAATTGAGAATCAAGAGTCGTAAAAGGGAAAATGCCAATGACCAATGGGGAGAATGGTGTATCAAAGGTTCAATCTTGTAATAATGCTATTATGGGTTATGGAGATTATGTTGTTGGTGATAGTGTCATCTCTAGAGTTTACTATATGGAAGGTTTGGGTCATAACTGCTCGCTGGTCAATTCGTGATTCTCGATCTCAAGTAGCCTTCGTAAAACATACCGCTTGTTAGAGATCTTAATGGTAAGGAACCGCTAAAAGGAACTCGTGGCTCAAATCTCTACACCATCTCTATCGATGATATGATGAGGGCTTCCAATCGCTTGTTATCAAAGGCTTCAAAACAAAGTCATGGTTATGGCATCGCTGCCTCAATCACTTGAACTTCGCACCATCAACCATCTTTCTAGAAAGGACTTAGTTGTAGGTTTACCTAGACTAAAGTATGAAAAGGATCATCTTTGTTCAAAGATGTCAATTGGGAAAAGCAAGAAGTATGCCCATAAACCCAAACCTACTAACTCAATTACGTAAGTTCTTCATACCCTTCATATGGATTTGTGCGACCAATGAGAGCGCAGAACATCTTTGGTAAGAAATATGTGTTGGTTGTGGTTGATGATTACTCTAGATTCACTTGGGTCAAGTTCTTAAGGACAAAGGATGAAACCCCGATATCATCATCAAACTCATCAAACAAATTGCAGTTCAACTTAACAAAATCGCCGTAATTATCCGAATGATAATGGAACCGAGTTTGTTAACAAACAACTTAGCGACTTCTATGAAAGCATTGAATCACCATCAAAGAAGCGCTCGAACTCCTCAATGTAACGGTGTAGTTGAAAGACGAATCGAACTCTTGTAGAAGCCGCTAGAACAATGCCGATTTACTCAAAGGTTCCAATGTTTCTCCTGGGTGAAGTTATTGCACCGCATGCTACACACAAAATCGTTTCGATTCACATCGCTCATGGAAAAACTCCATATGAACTTGTCCACAACAGAAAACCTAATCTCTTTCCTTCGTGTGTTTGGTGCATTGTGTTATCCAACTAATGAGGGTCAAGACTTAGGCAAACTTAGGGCTAAAGTGACATTGGAGTATTTGTAGGATATGCTTCAAACAAAATGGATACCGAATCTACAACAAAAGAACCCGAAATATCATGGAAACAATTCACGTTACGCTTGATGAGTCGATCGGTCAAATGGCTCCCGGACACCCAAATTAGGACCCGCACTTCAAAACAGTTCCATTGGTTCATCCTTGTTCCAAACTCTTCTCAAGAAACTCCACATGTACCTCCATCCAAGATGATTTAAAGAAATTGTTTGATCCTATGTTTGATGAATCTGTATGATTCAATTACTAATGAGGTGTTGATCCCTACAATGAGGATGTTCATATTCCGTGAATGAAGTCAATCCTCGCCTCAATATCTTTAAGTCAAGAAGCACCCGCCGATCCTTCAGCCTCATCAACAATTCATCATTCTTCAAATGTACATCATGAAAATGTTTCGCATCAATGATGAAGTTAATCCTTTGCTACCCTCAAGATGCTTCATTTGAAAACATATTTGCTACTCCCGAATCATCATCGTAACCATCTTCTGTGAGACATCGACTCACCTACCTCGCCTCAACAACCGCCACATGAACACCTCGTAAAATGGACTCACGATCATCCATTAGACAACATCATTGGAAATCCTCTCGTCCCGTATCAACCCGAAAACAACTTGCAACCGATGCCTTATGGTGTTTCTTCAACTCCGCACTATCTAAGATCGAACCAAAAGATGTTAAACCGCCATGAATGAAGATAGTGGTTCAATGCCATGCAAGATGAAATTCATGAGTTTGATCGACTTGATGTACGGGAGTTAGTACCGCCCAGATCGTGCTATGATTATTGCTCTTAAATGGATCTTCAAAGTGAAACTTGATGAGCATGGTGATGTGTTGAAGAACAAGGCTCGATTAGTTGCTAAAGGATATCGCCAAGAGGAGGGTATAGACTTTGAAGAATCTTTTGCTCCAGCTTGCTCGAATCGAGGCAATCGTAATCTTTCGCGCACGCGCTAGTAAGAACATGGTAGTCTATCGATGGATGTGAAGACGGCATTTCGAACGGAGATCTTAAAGAAGTCGCTCACGCCGCCCACCTCAAGGATTTGTGAATCAAGAGCATCCTACTCACGCTTATCGCTTGAAGAAGGCTCTTTACGGTTTAAAGCAAGCTCCAAGGGCATGGTATGATACATCGTCAAAGTTTCTTCTATCAACCGGATTCATCAAAGGAGCATTGATCCTACATTGTTCACCGTAAAGTCGCAAACATTTAATTCATGTTCAAATTTATGTTGATGATATTATTTTGCCTCGATCGACCCAATGGAATGTGATCGTTTTCAAATGAAATGAGTTCAAAGTTTCAAATGTCAATGATGGACAAATGTCATTTTCTCGGGATTACAAATTTCACAAAGTCCCAAGGCATTTTCATAAATCAATCTAAATATGCAATGTAGATTTTAAAGAAATTTGGATTTGCTTCATGACCTCGTTGACACCCCATGATTGACCGAACCAAACTAGATGAGGACCTCGTGGATCATGATTGACCAAACAAAATATCGTAGTATGATTGGATCCTCGATGTACCTCACAGCCTAGTAGACAGACATCTTGTTCATTGCTTGCATGTGTGCTAGATACCGTGCTAAGCCTACTAAAAGCACCTTGAAGCGTTAAACGGGTCTTTCGGTATTCCAAGGAACCATCAATATGGGACTTTGGTACCCAAAAGACACCGGTATGTCACTAACAAAGATATGCGATGCATATCATGTGGTGTCAAGATACTGTCAAGCACGTCAGAGGTGCTCAGCTGGGTGATAAGCTTGTGAGTGGTCTTCAAAGAAGCAAATGAGTACGTCTATTTCCTCTACAGAGGCTGAATACATAGCCATGTAATCTTGTTGTGCTCAAATCTTATGGATGAGATCTCAATTATCCGACTATGGCTTTGAATTCAACAAAATCCTCCGCATCGTGATAATAAAGTGCTATTGCTCCCTCATGCAACAACGCTCAACACTCAAGAGCAAAGCATATCGACATTCGACATCATTTCATCAGGAACAAGTGGAAAAAGGTGTGGTGGAACTATATTTTGTGAGGTCCAATATCGCTAGCGTACATCTTCACCAAAGCTCTTCCAAGAGAACGCTTGAGTTTATTCTTCCACGACTTGGTTTGAAAAGCCTTCAACCGAATCTCTCAAACGCCTTCGTGGAGGAAGACGAGGAGTAAAGGTCTATCTTCATCTATCTCTTGTAAATATTTATTTGAAAACAAAATACAAAATCATAAAACCTTCAAAATCAAATAGAAAAATATAAAACTTTCAAAATCCATAAAATTTGAAAAATTCAAAAATCTTCAAAAAAAAAAAAAAAAAAAAATGTCATGTTTCTTCTCGCTTCGATAATATCTACTTGTTTGTGTGTCATTCAAAGAATGACACGGACTTTACATATTGTTCGAATTTTTATTTAAAAAAAAAAAAAAAAAAAAAAAAAAATTCAAAAATCAAAAATATTTTGGGAGAAAGAGAAACAATGGTCTATTGTCATTTTCGTGCAATAACCTGGTTTTAAAGAAAGAACAGAGCCATGTTTTATCATGCTTTCAAAATTCCATGCTCGATTCTATAAACATTTATCTCATTGAAAACTAAATGCTTTGAAAAATAACTCGATCTCTATGTTTGATAATCATCGTGACTTATTTGTCAAAATCTCTAACTCTCAATCAACAACCTATGTCATTGATTGAGGGGAGAATGATTTCAATTAAATTAAAAAGTTATTTGGCATTAAATTGTTTTCAAAAGATGTACATGCATGTTTTATCAATGGAGTTTAAAGTCTTAAAATCCGATCCTTATCGCTTAAAACGCTTTCATAATCAAGTCACAATTCCCTTAAAAGCTTTCAAAATCAATTTAATTATAAGAGATCACAAATCTCAAATGACTTGATAATTGTGATCGGGGAGAATGTGTGATTTAAATTGATTTAAACCGATAATTCGGTAAATGGCTCTACAAGAATGTACATGTCGTCCTTCCCACATGTGACAAACGATTTCAAATTTTTAATGCACATGTTGAGGGGAGCATCTATGTTAAACCTATGATTTGAAACGTGATCATTTATCTCATGTGCAGGTTCCTCTAGTATGTGCAAAACTCTTTTCAAACCTCGAGGCACATATCGGTGGGGGAGCAAATTATGGAAACCTCATCCTTCCCGGAAATGCTTTATCTACTTGATTTGATCAAGGAAGTGATGGTGATATTTTTAGAAAATGGTAATCAAAGAAGTAATTTCTTCCTCTTGCCTCCGTGTGCAAAACGATTTCAAACATTTGATGCACATGTTGAGGGGAGCACTTTTCTAAAAATATCAAAAACAATGTCGTACAAAATGCTTTGATAATATATCACAAGTATCCGAATTGATTTTCAAAAGGTTTTCAATTGATCCAATGGCGATGAACAATACCAAATTGACCGACCAACTTTACTTTATGTACGGTGATATAAGGATGATAAGGTTAGGTATTAGTTCCCATGATCCGCCGAACCGGAGGGATCTACCCAGGACAATCCACTAGTTAGTGTAGAAGTCCTTAGGTATGATGATAAAAGGAGAAAAGTGAGATATGGGAAGAGTGCGGATCAAATAAAGCAAGTAATCGAACAAACCCAACAAGGTTCTTGCTATGAAGTCTCGGTAAGCATCAAGGGGTTGAAGAATTAAAAGAATTGAATGAGAAAGGGTGAAACAAATAGCCTCCATTTATTCAACCTTAGGCGTAAAACCGGTTCAATTCATATGCTACCGATGGTAACATCGGTATTGAAGACAAGACGTCATGGACCCAAAGGACGCATCGCACTTCAACTTTCCAAACCACTCAAGTTCCTCTTAAAAGGACTTGTTTCATTCTCACGGGAACCGACATTATCTATTGACTTTCTCTAGAGATTGTTGATATTGAAGAAGGAGACCTCTCCCTAGTCTCCCAGACAGATCCAAATATGCACAAATTGAGTCTAGAGCCACGAGATCATCAATAAATCTCATTAGGACACTTTCAATGAAGACTCTCGCTTCACACAATGTGGAAAGAGAGATTATATCTTGAGTCCCACGATTATCCTTGTGGTATTGCCGTAACATCCGAGTGATGTATACATATTCACAATGAAGATGGAAAGCCTCGAGCCAACATCAAACAAGCTCCCGGTAGGTGGCATGTGAGATCTATTATATGGATCAACCATGTGACAACCGAATGTAAACAATGGGGCGATTCAATCTCTTGAATCAATCTCGGTTCAGTTATGGATCGACGGATACCTTTGAAAACCGGTCTTTGTACTTAATAACTCCTTTCTTTAGCACATCGACCGTGTACTCATTTTTCAAACCAAAAGGTGTTTTTATGATTGATAATTGATTTTCAATAAAACCTTCGTTGTATTGCAAAACAATTTCTATCGAGCACTACACGATTGTTTTTCAAATCTTTTTCATCAATCGCTGGACTTAAAATTGGCCGTTCACTCACTCCGTGTTGTCTTTGAGATGTTCCGTTTGAGAACAATTTTGAAATTTCGCAAACCCGTCAAGGAAATTCTTCGAATTATACCGATCACAAAAGACATGTAATCGATCAACGGGAACCGTGGGCCAGTACCTCAATTCAATGAAAGTGATCAAAGACACTTTCGCGATTTATTGCTAATCGTTGTATGCAGTACACCCGACGCTTGCAACCGATCGTAATGAAGCGGTCAATCCATAGCCGCATGCTTACTTAACACATTCATCTAAAAGAAATCATGATTAGTGCATCAATGACTCGATATTTTCACCCATGCTTCGCTACGCCGCCAATATCATGATTCAACAAATGCTTCCGCTACTCGATGAGAAGATATCATGATCCGTAATGTGAGCATGTCGGTCCTAAAGTCACAACATCACATAATACCAACACCACAAAGGATGTCTCGAGATTTTTGATAGTCGATGATCTCAAAAGATGGCTCAATTTATTATCACGTGGATCAAGAAAAGACCTCCACTTGGAGTAACCAAACATGCAATGTGAAGAATCAATGACTACGAGCTTAGAGCAAAGGACTACATCAAGAATGCAAGATCAATTATTAATGTATTATCTAGTTGTATTTAATGTAATTTTGGTACATGATTGAGGTGACCTCCTTGGGGAGATTGTTAGAATTAGAAATTCCGTGTATTTAAGAGTCGGTCACCCCAAGTATATGTAATCGTTAGAAAGCTCGTAGTCGTAGTTCTTTAAGTTAAGTAGTATTTAGTTACAACACCGTGGAGGACGGACGGGTCTTTACCCATCGTATGCGATCGATCCACCCGATGTGTGGCGATTTATGTAAGACTATAAATACTCTCTACCTTCCAAGGTAGAGTTGAGCTCATAATAATATCTTTCACTTTCTCTCACTAAGTTCCCTAAACCTCTAACTTTCTCTCTCTAGAATTCCATCTATACGCCACTTTGTGTTATGGTTTGATGTGTATGTGAAAACTAATATCCTACATAAAAGGATGAATAGAGCTTATGGAAGAAGTTTACCTTTAATTTTTAAACGACGTGAAAAACATGATGACATAGCATACCAAGAAAAGCCAATCCTTGAGAGAGGAAAGCTTTTATTAAAATATTAAAAAGATGAAAACCTTTTAGATTATCAAGTAAATCTTAGAAAGCTTGATAATAGTATAGAAGATAAAGAAAGATTATATAAGTGCTATACAGATAACCCTTTAAAATTCTGGGATAAGAACCAAATAATGGCGAAATTAGAAATGAAAAGACAAGGATAAAGAAATTAGGGTAAAACCCATGAGATATAACCCTGAAGATCAAAAATAATTCCAGGTAAAAATTAAGGAACTCTTAGATAGTAAACTAATAAGACCTAGTCATAGCCCTCATAGTTCGCCAGCCTTTTAATTAGAAAACATGCTGAGATAGCAAGAGGCAAAGCAAGAATAGTAATAAACAATAAAAAGTTAAATGAAAATACAATATTTGATGGGTACTTTTTACCACATAAAGAAAGTTTGATAAATTGGACTAGAAATAAAAAGATATTTTCTAGATTTGATTGTAAAAGTGGTTTTTGGCAAATAAAAATGCATCATGATACCCTAAACCCTAAGCCTACACTGCATTCTCTACTCCACAAGGCCAATATGAATGGTTAGTTTTAACTTTTGGATTAAAAAATGCTCCTCAAATATTTAAGAGGAAAATGGATATTGTTTTTAAAGAATATGATTTTATCTTTGATTACATTGATGATATTTTAGTCTTATCTGATGATATAAGCTCACACTTGAAGTATCTAGATATTTTCGTAGATTTATGCATAAAAAATGGTTTAGCCTTATCAGAAAAGAAAACAAATTTGATTAAAAAAGAATTTGATTTTTTGGGAATGAAATTAGATGGTAATGCAATAGAGCTCCAAAGCCACATTCTTAAAAAAATATTATCTTTCCCAGATAAATTTATTAATAAAAAGAAAATACAAAGTTTTCTTGGAATACTCAATTATGCATCTGATTTTATCCAAAATCTAGCTGAGTTTAGAAAACCTTTCCAAAAGTTACTAAAAAAAAGATAAAGTGTTCAGTTTTGATAAAAGCCTAGAAGGACATGTAAGAAAGATAAAAAAAATCATTGTAAAGATTTGCCAAAACTACAATTACCAAAAGAAGATGATGATCTAATTTTAGAAACTAATGCTTCTGAAAGTAATTGGAGTGGTGTACTTAAAAGAATAGATTATGATAGGGAAAAACAAAAAATTGGAGAAAGAATTTGTAGATATTGTTCTGGCACTTTTAGTGATACAGAAAAAAGATATCATATAAATGAAAAAGAATTATTAGCGGTGGTAAGAAATTGTCAAAAGTTTTATTATTTCTTATTACCAAAAGATTCTTGTTAAGGCGATAATACTCAGTAAAGCTTTCATAAATAATAATTTGCCATCAAAAACCGAATTTAAAAGATTGATCGATGGAAAACTCTTTATCCGAGTACGTTTTGATATAGAAATTATTAAATATGAAAAGAATGTTTTAGCAGTTTCCTGCCCAGAGATGGAAAAGATCATTGAAGATATCGATATTTTGCTTACTAGCATGGATATGATGGTAAAAGAGATGAAAGATATTGCTTCCGATAGGGCAGAATTAATGAATGTCATTGAAGTAATTCCGGAGAATATCCTTCAAATAAAAGACAATGTTTGACAATCAAGGCAACTGCTGGAAATTATGAAATTGAAAGCATTGAAATAAGAGATTTGATTAAAACCGGTAAAATCGATATTCCATCTTCTACTTCTGATGAACAAATGATGGACGTAATTTCTTAAAAAGAAAAAGAATTAAGGGCTAAAGAATCATATTCTTTTAGACCCCAATCAGTTTAAACTCTAGCTTTGAAAAAATTATTCTGAATCCAATTATTTAGGATCCTGTTGAGTTACAAACTCTAATGATGAAAGAACTATACAGTCTTTATAATACAGATACAAGATTTGTTGATTTCAAAGGGGTATACCCAAGAATAACTATTTGCAGGGTTGCAACCCTGACGAGGTCAGATACTGGTATGAATTCGGAGCGGTAAATTCAATTTATCTTACACCTCCTAATTTCCCAGAATTATTTAAAATGCCGATGTGGTTACAAAATTCCGTTAAAGAATGTTATAGAAATAATCCCATGATAAGTTATAAAGATTTATTGATGCTGAAATTCGTCACCGGCGATTTCTATGAAGAATCTGATACCTGACCTACCATTTTATCCAACTGATAAAAACTGAAGATAAAGAAGATAACATAGAGAAGTTAAGGAATCCATTTCATGGATTCTATAAAGATGGGATATGCATTAGAAGGGCCATTGGATTGAGAATCATTTTACAAGCAATGGAAACAACCTTAAAAGAGATTTTAGGACATATGGTGGAGAAAGCCTTTTTTCTCCAATAATGATCGCTCTAGCGAGAAGATCTCCCCCAAGAGCTACAACATATCTTCAACAAAGAATGAACAGAATTGAAAGGGGAATTATAAAATCAAATCCTGATGCCCAAGATAGATTTTGTATACAAAGAGATCACAAAAGAGAAGGAGGCAAAATATGCCCAGCTTGTTCGAAGAACAAAGATATCACAATAATCCCAGATGATTAAAGGTATAATTAGATATTAGTGATAATCATTAAAAGACCAGGCCATGTAAACAAGTAAAAATATTATAAATGTTATTATCTAAAAAAGAGGATAAAGTTTATATTCCCAAAGTTTCAAAAGATACGTGCATCTTTTCAAAGATGACTAGGTTATGCAAGAGATACATGTAAGACTCAAGAGTACATGCCAAAAGTTAAGAACCAGGTGTGAAGGATCAAAGTAAGAAGTGTCAAAGTGAAGAACCAGGTGTCAAGAGCTGAAGAAAGAAGGCTTAGCCAAGTTGTAATATAAATAGTAGATATATTGTAATAAGGAAGGACATCGTTTCTTTCATGCAAATGTAATTTCACTTTCATGCATTTATATTTCCCACGCAACTTTCCATGCAACTTTGTAATATTTTCCAGTATGAATAAATAAAAATCTTCATTATCCTTATAATTACCTGGAGTTATACATCTTGTTTTGATTATTTTACTTTTATCCAAAAGATATCTCCAATTGAAGCAATATTTGTCTACCATACGCCTACCGTAGGAAACGAAATTGGGTTGTGCTGAATTTTATTGAAAGAGCCACAAAGGAAGTCACCTATTTCAGAAGGATAGGTTGGGGTTGAGATACTCTACTAAGAAGTCTAGTGGCCCGGTAATATTTTGGTCAAAAAGGCAAACAGATAGGGAAGTGCGTTGGATGCATCTTTTAGGTAATTTTAAAATAATCTTAACTGGTGCTATAATTCTTGGTTATTATAAGGATTATTTTCTTAAAACAAAAGTTTTAAAAGGTTATTTAGCTTAAGCTTAAAAAATTTATATTATACATATATTATAAAATTAAAAAAAAATGATAAAATTTAAACGTTTAATATCTCGTTGAGTTTGATAATTTAGAATTACTTTGTGATTTTTAGTATGATATTTATACAAGTTACATATGTCTTTATATATGTTTATACTTTAAATTTATGGATTTAACTATGTGGAATATTGATATAGTCAGTGTTAACGAATTTGATTACATGTTTAATTTCTTAAACGGGAATCTATTAGATTTAACGATTTTGAACCGACAAAATATCTCGGTTAATACTAATGATATCAGAGCCAAAATATCTCGGATAATACTAATGGTATCAGAGCCAATCAAAATTTTTCACCCAGTGAGATGGATATTGATTTAGATAGAATTTTGGCTCTAAAAATAAATTTTGTAGAAAACTCAGTTTTGGTTTTCGAAGAAACACATATAAATACTTTAGATAATAATATAGACTCAGACTTGATTGAAGACTTAATTGATGAATTTGAAACCATAGATTTAAATGATGAGTCAAGAAACATAGATAGTGAATTTGAAAACTATACTTCTGATGAAGATTTTACATTCGATAGATATGAATGGATAAAATCTGATTATACGTATGATGACACGGACTGGCACTATAATTCTTCTTAATGGATAAATATAGCTTTAGTAAACTAAAAAATGAAAATGATAATTGTTTTAAAACTGAAAAAGACATGATAGAATTACAAAAAACTATTATTTTTTACGGAGAAAAAATATTGTCGGAATTAGAAAATTTAAAGATTCTGCTAAAAACATCTACTCACCATAAAAAAAAGTAAAGAAACAATTGATTTTTCTAATAGTACTCAAGATAGTTTACTTCAACAACTACTTTCTTTAGAAATACCAAAAGTTTCTAAAGAGTCGATTCAGATTTTGAAAATTATATACCACCAGATATAGATATAAATGATAATTTCGTAAATTTAAAAGGAGAAATTAAACAATAAAATTATGTGCCAAATGTAAATGATATACCTAGTACTAGTAATTCAACAACTATTACAAATGCATTTACTAGGCCTAATGAAGGATATGTTGCTATTAAGACAACCATTAAAAAAAGGGATAAAGCAAAGGACGAAAATAACGAAAAATATAAGCCATATGAAAATATGAAAAATGAGCCTATTAATCCTTTTGGAATATATTTAGATCTTGATTGTGTTAACAATACTGAAGAAGCCATTGATAAATGGGAAAATGCCCATAGGACAGTTGTCGCAATGAATAAAATGGATAAAGATATTTTAAGAGGATTTTTGGAAAGGACTTTATTAAATAGCGCTTTAAGATTTTGGCAAAATATTACCGAAGATACGAGAAATACTATGTAACACCCCCAAAATCCGAGGGCACTACTTTATTGGTATCACAACACAAATAATAGAGAACGGATTATAAACCCGTTTAAACATTTATATTATACATAACAAAGTTTACATAGTTTGAAATTGTTGCGGAAATATGGCCCATAAACAAAAAGTGGTCGCATTACAAAAAGGTCATAAAGGTGTATTAAGATACACTCGGGTAAGTAGTTATGTCCATTTCATGCCACGCCTTGCCTTGCTTTCCTTAAGAAAAGATAACATCAAACACCTGAAAATATGCTAAAAGTCAGCTAGAAAGCTGGTGAGTTTATAGGTTTACAGTAAAACATTAAAACAATCAAGTTTGGACTATAAGCAAAAATGCACTCAAAACACCGCATGTAGTGAGTCATTCAAGTAAATGTGTCTATTACTCAAGCTCTAAGCTCATGGTACCAAGCTACAACAATTCCGCATGCGTGTAGGTAGCATGTAAATATGGTTTATGGTGCCCTTAGCAAGTGTGTGTTTCCGTCAACACTTGTGTTCCGACATGGTATATATCCGGAGACAAGTTGGAGCGACCAACCCGGATGGAGGCGTTACCCTCAATAGATCTATATATAACACTCGTGCTCCCCGCAGGGATTAATGGTACATGAAAGGCGGGAAAATTGTGGAAAGAGTTCTCTTAGGCTATCTCGTAATAGTGGTTACACAAGAGTTTCAGGTTTAGTCCATAAAAGAGTTTTGCATATTTTTCACCCCAGGTTTTTCAAAGCAAATTAAAGTAAAAGTATGGGCTATAAACTCACCTCAGAAATCCTTGGATAAGAATAAGTCAAGTAATGTGTATGCACGGCTCCAACACGTAACCTAAATAAGTATGGATTGGGTTTAGACTAATTCTCGCATTCAAATACACTATTTGAAAGTTACAAATATTACGTTTTTGGAATGCTTATAGTTTTAAAAACAAATATTTTAAATATTTGGTTTATGGCATTTAATTATTTTGATTGTCGATAAATATCGTAAAGTGTAATTGTGAAAATACTTGTAAGTATTGGCTCTTGGAATAAGTGTGGAAAACTGTATACGAAACTTTCGTATCACGGTTGACTCGGATATTGGCTCAAGAATTGACGAAAGATAAATAAATACTAGATGATTAGCATTTATTAATTTTGTTGAGTTTTCAAATGAGAAAATATATATATAAATCTTATATACATATATTTAGCTATTTGAAATCGAAAGTAAATAATATATTCGAAATATATTATTTAGTTTACGGAGGATAGGTAGTCAAATAAGTATAGGTACTACATATATTTATTTAACTATAAGTGGAAGAGTATCGTGAGTTTATTGAAATTGGTAAAGTTTTAAAATGGAAAGCGACAAAGTTAATCTTTGAAGGGTTAAATTTGAAAATAAAATTTACAATTTCTAAACTTATTAAAATTTATATGAATTGTCAAATAGTTTAAAGTTGGGGTTCAATTTGATATACGTTAGTAGACTTATCAAAGTTCTAAAAAAATATAAAAATTTGAATAGATATTGAAGGTGAAGGGGCTGAAACTGTCATGTTGGAAAACTTGCAAAATAATAAAAAGGACAAAAATGTAAGCAAGCAAGCATTTAAGTAGAACCTGAGTTTCAATAGAATTAAAGTGAGTTTAGGAGCTTGGCTTATAAGCAAGCATTTCGAACTAGTTTTTGAGCTCGATAGAAGCTTGGGTTTGTTTTGATGTCGTTATAGACTACTAGCCCAGTTTTCGTGTCTTGCTACACATAGAGAACCCGATGTGGGTTTGATTTAGTTTTGATTTACAACAATTCGGGTACATATATTGTTGGTTTATTGGATAATAAATTAATAGATGTGTGTTAGGATCGAACTTGAGATCACGGGATTGCACACTTTACGTATGAGAATTAAAGATTAATAATTATTTATAAAATGTTATATATAATTATTAAATAACACAAAATATTTATATGGTCGAACTAACAAAAGGAAAGGGGTTGAGTGTCGAGTTTTGAAACTTAAGGAGGTTCTTGCAATGACTTGTTAGACAAGGTTTAATGCTAATATATATACACACCCTTTTGGTCTTTTGGTTTGATTCGTACGAATAAGAAAAGATGATCAATAGTCAACAATAACTCTTTATTTATATATTGTATATATCGTACATTAGATATCTTTCAGTGTATATCATCATACATGCATGAGATTCTTATTTTGATTTATTTCACTCAATTGATGGATCGACAATATATAGATAAAATAAAAGGGTTTGACCCGATTTATTTTATTAAAAACGTTTTGTGTTAATTAAACTAGCATTTACTTTAATTCGTTAATAGTACGTGTGTACAAGAACGTGGTACTTTCACACTATTGATTGTATCTTGGATTGAATTACAAAACGGTAAGGGGTAATTCTTATAATCCTATAAACCCTAATTAGGGTTCATCTCAATTGCTAGTTTGTGGATTTGATTCTTGTTCGGCTAGAATCAAGAAAGGTACGCATACATTATTCTTTAGTTAGTTAATTATTCATTATATGTTCCTATACGCTTCCGCACGTACTTGATGTTTATTGCTTATATTTATGATTAGTCATGTTATATAATTCCAACAGTAGCATCACGAGTCATTCGTTTTTAATGAGTAATTAATTACATAAACGCGTAATAAAACAAATAATTGTATGTTGTTTAATATGGTTAATCTAGGGTTTATGTTTTATTTTTTATGGGTCGATTTTTTTTATTAAATGGGGCGTACCCATTATTTTTTTTTAAGTCGACACATAAAATTTTTTGAAAATTGTTTGCTAACCTTATTGAAACCTAGAATTAATATATATGTTACGTGATTAATTCATGAATAATTGTTATGTGACATGGGATTATTGATATGCGATCTTGTGACTATTTGTATAATCGTTATGATATATCCATGATGACACATGCATGTTTGTCATGGATATTTGCTTTGATATTGTTTAATTGTTAAGATATATTTATTACATGTTTATTTACGATAAATCTTGAATTGGGAAAGACTCCAATTATATACATTAATGAATCAATTATGTGCAATTTGGTATATTTTAATTATGGGTTTACGCAATCGATTCATCTATGTATGTGGCCCACTTTCAATTGAGAGAGTGAAAGCCCTAATTAATATATACATTAATTAACCTAGACATTGATTATTAATAGGGTTTATCGAATAAGTTTCATGTGGCTACTTATTTACACGTATAAATTTTTTATTATGTGCGCATTGTTTTTTAGTTGTTTATTCTTTATTTGTTACTTGTTTGTTTATTATGTTAGACAGTTTTAAGCAAATGGTAATTTTGAATAGAAAAATAATACGGACTAAACAATGGTGAAATTTGATTTATTTTTGAAGAGTTAAGTTTTCAATAGTTTAATTGATTGATGATTTTGGTACAAATGGTCCGAACGGCTCACCCACTAGAACAAACTATAAAGGGTTAATAAAGAAGTGCGCACAATACACCGAAAGGATGTCTAAGGTTATGCTTTTGCGCTTACTCGGTCCTCGCCTCCGTGAGTTCGATTGGAGCTACTTAGTAAGCCATAAATGTACAAACTCACTTAAGGGTGAATTAGTTTTAATTCCATGCGCCACTTCGGTGGTAATTACCCGAAACACTAAGCGTTTACACTTATGCAAAAGTACGGTATAATGGATGATAATTGACGCTAAATTCCTTGATTGGTGAACCCAATACCTCAATCAAAACTTTGATAATTTGATCTTTATGAATTGGTAATAAAAAGTTTTTATTAAATTTATGCTACAAGATGAATGCATGACATCTTTGTACATATTTGATTTGACCACATAAAATCAAAACTAGTACCCTTATAAATTAAGTTATGTGCCATCTAATTAAAAGGAACACTTGAAGTTGCAATTTACGTCATGACAGTACTTGGCGAGATGGTGATGGAGAGGTAAATCTTTATGTAAAGTCATACCTTACATGAACATATTTGCAGTTCTTTAAGTTAGACACTTAAGTTGAGTAGGAAGTGAGACACTCAAGGCATAAGATGGGATGAAACATGTTTATATTTGCAATAGCGTTGGAAAATATAAATCCCATAATGATCTAGGAATTGGAAATTGTTTGCCAATTATTGTTCGATGATTACCTTATTATGTGCTTTCGTTACTAGCGGATCAATCGATGTAATGGAACTATGATAATTGGATCCTAGTTTTCGAGAAAATTTTATGGTTATATGAATATTACCTGGGTATTTTATTTTCTTGAAAAGTTTAATTATCGAAAATACTAAAATTGAATTTTGCTAATTCTTTAAATGTATTAATGCAACATTAAACCGTAAACGAAGGTTATTCTCATTGGTAAATTGATCTACACCGTAAGGGTTTTGGTAGAGTCAACTTTACTAAAAGAATAAACCTAGTCCTCTTTTCATAAGAAAGAGTGAGATTCAATCCTATTCTTTTCATGAATGAAGAAATGTATGATAGGACAATTAGAATTGTCTAAATTCTAAATACATAACTCGTAAGCAAATTTTAATAGTTAAGAAAATTGCATATTCTCTGAGTTATTAAATTAGAAGCTAGACTAATTACTGTATAATTGGTAAAAGACAAACTAGCATATTTTATCTAGTTGTTTTGTTTTGACCATTTAAAAGTACTACTTACAATTGTTGGAATAGTAGAACTATTAAGAAAGAAATTGCATGCCCAATTTTTCAAGTTAATAGCATTGATGGATAGTTCATCATCTACATTGTAGAATACACTCTTTTAGTACATAAGTAATTGTTATGTATTGAATTTCTCATAAGTGTAGGGAAGTAAATAGAACACTATTTTCTTTCATTGGTTACTGAAACACTTGCAATGTTGTCAAATCCAGTGGGAGTATTGTGATCTTATTACTGAATAAGGAATTAATGTAATGATCTCTAATTCAGTAGGGAGTTACAAGCTTTGTCATCTTGGAAGCAACCCAGATTATCTCTAGAATGTCTTAAGATAATTACTTTCCACTTGTAGACACTTATGTTTTCACGGGTAGTCATGTACGTTTCCTTATTAGACAATGAAGTGGTTCTACATCTACTAGTTATGCTAATATTAATGACACAATCATATTGATCACATAAACAAACATATGTCGTTATGTTTATCTGCTACATGATGTTGTTCCATGCACAAGTGGGAGAAATCTATATTGTGTGCAAGGTAAAACATATAGGTATATGATTTAACGGATTCTCTTGACTGCAAAGTAAGAGACTAACATTCTAATATGACTTGTACATATCTAATTCAAGAAACACTTGGTGTTGCAATTTACGTCATGTCAGAACTTGGCGAGATTGCAACAACAAAGTAAATATCCATGTGAAGTCAGACCTTGCATGGACATATTTGCAGTTTCTAAATTAGACAAGTATTTAGAACATGTGTCAAAAATGATATATAAGACTACTTCAAATTAGATATTTATATATTATTAGAATGACATAAATGAAGTAATCTAATACTGCTTCAATTTGTTTATTTATGTATTTTGGAATGACATAAATGAAAAATAATGTAGTCCTACATTATTGTGAAGTAAATAAAATTAACTTGAAATTACTATTGAAACCAAGAGTTGTGTTCATAATTACTTTAGTTAAACATGTTTATGATTCATTGTAAAGACATAAGCATAAAGTCTTTTAAGACTTATAATAAAGTAAGACGTTAACTTGTTATGTTTTTTTTTAATTAAGACATATACAAGAAGTCATTGAGTTGATCAATGATTTATAACGTATAATGGGATTATAACAGTTTATGTTTTCTTGATGAGACATGGATATGAAGTGACTTGGTTAAAAGTGCTTGTGTTATAAAGCATGCAATTGGCTTGGAAAGTCTGTTATACCATTAAGTTGACTTAGTTGGTAAATAGGTAAGCCAAAAGAAATATGTTTATCTTATATATTGTTAGATTGTCTTACAATATTAATTCTAATGAATACCATGTTCAGTTAGGAGAATCAAACTCTATTTGATTTGTTTGATTCAAGATAACCATAACTTCTTTCTTTAAAAAGTAACAAGGTTAGAAAATTGAGTATGGATTGAATATACTCAATATGACTCCAACCTAGAAGATTGATAAAATACCATTTTATTATGGAATGTGATGAATCACATTAAGTTTTAAAATTGAAGATTCTGAATTTGTTAAACTACTTATGAATAGGTTATTAAAAACTAAAGTCAGGAATTATCAATGTGTATTTGTAATGTCCCAAAAAGATAACAATGTAGTTTTGCTCTAATTGCTAAGTATATATAGATAGTCTATATATTACAAAAGGCAAGTGGGAGTTTTTTTTATCTTGAAAGATAAAATTACAAGATACATAATCTTTTAAAACACACTAGTAAATATCATGATGAGGCTAGATATGAAATGTTAACCTCAAGATGATGGAATTTTCATTCATAGATCTGCAAGGATATCTCAGATATTTGACTTATATGCTGAGAAATATGAGTTACATGATTATAGTAAACCTGATAATCATTATGATGGATTACCAAATATTGAATTGGATAAATAACTCATACTATGAATGTTAAAGATGTTGTCCATAAAGATAATCAATTTTGGAAATTTGGTTTATCTTAATAGTTAGACTAGAGAATGAAAATGAGTTTCTTCAAAGAGATGAAAAACCCTAGTGGTTTGAATTTCTATGTAGAAATCATATGGACAAAATTTGTACACATATTTAATGCATGTTTTATGACAAGATTATTAATCATAATTAAGCAATTAATTGTGATAGAATATTCTTTCCTAGACACATTAAATATATAAAGATGATAATTGTCATACTTGTTTTCATTAATATGAAATATGAAAATGGAATATCAAAACTCTTTCTTGAGAAATTACTTGAGCGAGGACGATAAGTAATTGAAAGGTTTTTTGAATTCATTTAATCTTTGGAAGTATACGAAGTGCAATAATTCATGAATGGATAAATGCATGCATCTATGAAATTATTTTTATGTTTAATTATTAAATCCTAGTTTTGATTTATAATTGAAATAAGATAAATTTTAAGTATTCCTGAAAGCTAGTGGGAGTAATATGTTAAGATTTTTAAATCTTATATGTTGTATAACATATAGGAAGTAACATTCCTTGTAAGCTAAATGTTAAGTCTTAGATTGGAATAAAACTTCACTTGTAAGATTTAAGAATTAAAACATATAAACTTGGAATATATGTTTATTGTTAATAAACATGTGCAGTAAAATAAATCATTCTAATAAAACATGATATATCATTTGGGAAATGGTTAAACATCATTTGACAAGATAGAACGTGAATGAAGTCTAAGTTTGACATGTAGATTCATCATGTACATCATGTATTATATTCAAATTGTTGTATCATTCTTGAATGATAGATGATTTGACAACATTGATATCTAACTAAAAGTTATTAGATAACTTGTGTAATGAATATTCTAAAAGAATTACATCCTTAGCCTGGAATTGCTCCTAGATTCTATGGATGAACAATATGTCAATTGTTGTGCAAATTGTCATCAGCTTCAAACTTGAAAGTTTGGAAGACATCAACCATTACACAAATAAGATATTAAAGTTTACGGAGTTTTAATGAGCATATTGTTGTTTGTATACAATAATGCTGGTTTAATTGAAATGACACTCAATACTAGTCATGGTAGGATTTCATCCTTGTTAATGGCCATGTGTACTAGGTGTGCTACTAAAAGAGCACAGTTGCATTATTCATTAAAAGAATAAGAATACTTTAAACTTTAAAATGTTTGAAAGTTTAAATTGTCATAAATTGGTGATAGAGGATGTCACACACTTTATGAATTATTATGTGAATGCACACATACAAGGACTTCACTAATTGAATTCTTGAAATAAGTATTCTCAAAATTACGATAGATCAAGTTGGTTGATTTATGCCTTGTCAACAAGTATGATTGTCATTACTTGAGGCATAATTCATCAACAGGAATTTTCATGCATTGATCTATTTGGTATTTGGATAAGGGATGTTAAACGATTGTTATAATAGATCAAATACTTGGTATGATTGATTTTATAATATATTGTATCCTATATTTGCATGTTTAATCCGTGAATAAATTTATTTATTCTAAATTGTCCGTTGTCAATTAATGATATGGGAGTATCATTAAACTAAGACAAATCTGAGAGATATGGTAGAATATACTTGAAAGTGTATTGATGAGAAAGCATACCAATTTCAGATGATATTCAATGAATTGAATATAGGACTTATCCCAACTACATGATTTTACTTTATGGATATTGTTATTAAGTAAATCATGAATAGTTATCCTCGACTTGAGATACCGGATAAGTGTCATGAATGTAGTGCATACGTGGAACAACTTAACGCTATAATGAATCGGTAGTCATAAGGGTTGTTTCCTGAAGTGTTGCAAAGTTCATGGGTTATTCTTGTAGTCAAGATAGAATTTGTTCCTTCAAATTTATTTGAAGTTTAATACTGTTGGGCCCCTCGTAGGGTTGACAAGATGTTTGTGTGGCCACACCCAAAATCTCCCCTAAATATGTTTAGAAGATTTGGTAATCTTGTTCAATCACTAATAACGAGATATTGAATGGTTGAATAAAGAATGACTTAATTCCATATCTTTATTTAACGAGGTATTAGAAACAAAAGGATAATAATAATGAGAAATCATTAAAAGGTTTTCCAGGAGCCTTACTCGAGTTGTACTAGAGGCATCGAAGTGTTGGTAGACGCTAACCGATGTGATCACTCTATTAAGATATGTCCAAGTGGGAGCTGTTGGTTTAATGGACAATAAATTAATAGATGTGTGTTAGGATCGAACTTAAGATCACGGGATTGCACACTTTACGTATGAGAATTAAAGATTAATAATTATTTATAAAATGTTATATATAATTATTAAATAACACAAAATATTTATATGGTCGAACTAAGAAAAAGGAAGGGGTTGAGTGTCGAGTTTTGAAACTTAAGGAGGTGCTTGCAATGACTTGTTAGACAAGGTTTAATGCTAATATATATACACACCCTTTTGGTCTTTTGGTTTGATTCGTACGAATAAGAAAAGATGATCAACAGTCAACACTAACTCTTTATTTATATATTGTATATATCGTACATTAGATATCTTTCAGTGTATATCATCATACATGCCATGCATGCTAATTCTATACGCATGTCATGTGCATGTATGAGATTCTTATTTTGATTTCTTTCACTGAATTGATGGATCGACAATATATAGATAAAATAAAAGGGTTTGACCCGATTTATTTTATTAAAAACGTTTTGTGTTAATTAAACTAGCATTTACTTTAATTCGTTAATAGTACGTGTGTACAAGAACGTGGTACAATCACACTATTGATTGTATCTTGGATTGAATTACAAAACGGTAAGGGGTAATTCTTATAATCCTATAAACCCTAATTAGGGTTCATCTCAATTGCTAGTTTGTGGATTTGATTCTTGTTCGGCTAGAATCAAGAAAGGTACGCATACTTTATTCTTTAGTTAGTTAATTATTCATTATATGTTCCTATACGCTTCCGCACTTACTTGATGTTTATTGCTTATATTTATGATTAGTCATGTTATATAATTCCAACATATATATCGAGCATAAATGAGTACCAAAGCGACTTCAAAACAGAACTAAACACGAGTTAAGCCAATATATCGAACAAGTATTTTCCAAATGTGAGCCAAGACTTAATATTTACTTCACTTTCGCTATACACGTTCCAAAAAGAGATGAAAAGTTATATGTTTTCATTTTAATGTGTGCATGATATCGCATGTACATAAGTTTTTGCAAACTTAAACATTCAAAGTCTATAACAGAAGTTGTTTATCTAGTTCATAAAGATTGAGAAATAAATAAATAAATAAATAAATGAACTCAGTTTCATTTTAAGGAGATAGTGAAGGTTTCAACATGCATGCATAAAAAAACTAAACATTTAAACTTAGTAACATATAATTATACATAGATCAATCATAAAATGCATAAGTAAGGATATGAAAATTAGTTTTAGGCTTACTTGAATAGGATAGATTTAAGGTAGTAGCAAGAACAATGTAAACCTAAGTAAGACTCCAATACCCCAAGTATGTATTTTATTAACCCAAATAAGCCTTAATAAGCACCAAATAAGCAAACAAAGCCTTCTTTCTCCTTTTTCTTGCTTTGGCCGAAAGTTTTTATGAGTGGAGAGGGTTTTGATATATATATTTTTTTCTAAGTTTTGATAAGTGTAAACTAGTTATAACCCTTTTTATACTACAAAATACATAAGACATTTCAATTAAATACACATATAGTACATTAGGTTGAAAATAAGATTTCACATGTGTGTTTGGTGGAGAAAAATCAGTTGATCGATGGGGAGGGAAATGGGGAGGCCATCACTCATTTATTATTTATGTCTCTAACTAGCTAGTTGAAATCAAAGGGTCTAGTTACATGATTTTTATTTGCATTTTTGTAACATAAAGGTTAGAAATTGTGTAGGATTAGGGCTGAGCAACGGTCCGGAACCGACCGAACCGACGAAAATCGAACCGACCCGAGAACCGATTTCACAAAAAACATGAGCCGAAACCGAACCGAATCGGTTCGGTTCGGTTCGGTTTTGTGTCGGTTCGGTCGGTTCGGCCAGGTTTACATGCTTTATGTGCGTGTTTGGTCGGTTTTAGGTCGGACCGAACCGAACCAAACCGAACCGAAAACCGACATCCGATAAGACATAGAACTGAAACCGAACCGAAAATGGTCGGTCCGGTTCTGCTCGGTTCGATCGGTTTTGTGCTCAGCCCTATGTAGGATAGTAATATAAAGTGTAGGTGCTAGTAAAAAAATAATGTTTATATGTATTTTGAGTAGGCATTGGGTATTTAAAATGGATTGTTTAGTAATAAATTAATTTAAAGTAATTATGTATCATGTAAGTACTTGTAATAAAATAAATACCAAAGGATGAAATAAAGTATTTCTTGAATTTTTGTAACATTCTAATATGTATAGAAATATAATAAAAATTATTAGTTGGAGTATTGGGTATATTGTTCATGTAAGTGAATTATGAAAAGCCTTTTATTTAATTGATTAAATTAAATAAATAAATATGCAATTGCAATTATAATGAAATCAAATGTGCTCTAGCAATTAGATGAGCGTCGTAGTAGTACCAATGTACTAAAATATGTAAAGCAAAATTTGTGTATTAATAAAAGTCGAATTGTAATGCATTGTATATATGAAAATAATTATAGCACACAATTATCTTTAAATTGAGTTCTCACTAGTTAATGACTTGAGAAATCATTATTATTATTATATTTTTTTTAAATATAAAAACATCAATATTGGTTCCAAAATGTGTTTATTAGACTAACGTCATACTTTCTATTGGTCGGTTCGTGCACGAGCTTGTGTTTAAATAAAAGGAAACAACTTCTCGAAATAAATCAAATGGACTAATGCATGGTCAAAATCAACTAAGTAATAATAAATAATAATTTATTATTAAATAATATTTGAAAAATTACCGATTGTCACATACTATATTTGGAAATGATGATAATCTAGCAAACATAACTAGGGTTGTAGAAGCATCGCGATTAGAGTTATGTGGAGAATGAAATATTATTAAAGATACTGCCACGGTTCAAAAGTATTCTACTGCTTTGCTAAGGTAACAACTATGTGATATGTGTGAAATAGATAGGTATATTTGTGTATTCCAAGATTATTGTTACCATATATATAATCAGGTTCCAAATACCGAAATCTATTTGCCTTTATTTTTTGCTAAAATACCTGACCCTTGGGGAAATAAATTAATAGATACTTATAAACCCGGTACAACAGATACTCTAGGAAAAAGAATTACACATTTAAGAGATAAGCTAAGTGAATGGTGTGGAGATGCCATTTTAGCTAAAATGAGTAAAGGGTTAAAGAAATGAACATCATTATTTTGTGGTAATCCTAAAATGCCAACTATGATTTGGTGCGATAGCTCATATTATTATGGAAAAATAAAGAAGAAATATAAGAAAAAAAAACTCATTATAAAAAGAGGTATTTTAGAAAGAGGAAGACAAGATATTTTAAAAATAAAGGATATAAAAATCTTTCAAACCCACTTTTAGAAGAAAACATGTCCTAAGACTTGTAAATGTTTTTACTGCCACAAAGAAGGACATTATGTTAATAAATGTCCAGAAAAGTTTGATTAAAACTTAAATTTTTTTGAAATTAATAAGATATTGAAAAAATAATTGATAATGGTGATTTTATACCAATTAAAAGTTTTCAAGACATTGATTTTATACAAATTACAGCCCTACATAATGAAATACGTTAGGGTAGTGTACTAACGGGCAGTGTACCCGGTCGTGTGTAGTGTAGTATTTGGTAAAAAGTACCCATCTAGGCTTTTATACCAGTTGAATACGTTACAGAAGTTTACCTATAATTTTTAAACGACGTGAAAAACATGGTGACATAGGATACCAAGGAAAGCCAATCCTTGAGAGAGGAAAGCTTTTATTAAAATATCAAAAAGATGAAAACTTTTAGATTATCAAGTAAATCTTAGAAAGCTTGATAATAGTATAGAAGATATAAAAGAAAGGTAAGTGCTATACATATAACCCTTTAAAATTCTGGGATAAGAACCAAATAATGGCCAAATTAGAAATGAAAGACAAGGATAAAAAATTAGGGTAAAACCCAATAACCCTGAAGATAAAAGAATTCCATGTACAAATTAAGGAACTCGTAGATAGTAAACTAATAAGACCTAGTCATAGCCCTCATAGTTTGCCATCCTTTTTAGTTAGAAAACATGCTGAGATAACAAGAGGCAAAGCAAGAATGGTGATAAACAATAAAAAGTTAAATGAAAATACAATATTTGATGGGTACTTTTTACCACATAAAGAAAGTTTGATAAATTGGACTAGAAATAAAAAGATATTTTCTAAATTTGATTGTAAAAGTGGTTTTTGGAAAATAAAAACGCATCATGATAGTATAGCCTACACTGCATTCTCTACTCTACAAGGCCAATATGAATGGTTAGTTTTAACTTTTGGATTAAAAAATGCTCCTCAAATATTTCATATGAAAATGGATATTATTTTTAAAGAATATGATTTTATCTTAGTTTACATTGATGATATTTTACTCTTATCTGATGATATAAGCTCACATTTGAAGCATCTAGATATTTTTGTAGATTTATGCATAAAAAATGGTTTAGGCTTATCAGAAAAGAAAACAAATTTGAAGAAAAAAGAAATTGATTTTTTGGGAATGAAACTAGATGGTAATGGAATAGATCTCCAAAGCCACATTCTTGAAAAAATATCATCTTTCCCAGATAAATTAATTGATAAAAAGCATATACAAAGTTTTCTTGGAATACTCAATTATGCATTTGATTTTATCCAAAATCTAGCAGAGTTAAGAAAACCTTTCCAAAAGTTACTAAAAAAAGATAAAATATTCAGTTTTGATAAAAGCCTAGAAGGACATGTAAGAAAGATTAAAAAATTCTTTGTAAAGATTTGCCAAAACTACAATTACCAAAAGAAGATGATGATCTAATTTTAGAAACTGATGCTTTTGAAAGTAATTGAAGTGGTGTACTTAAAAGAATAGATTATGATAGGGAAAAACAAAAAATTGGAGAAAGTATTTGTAGATATTGTTTATGCACTTTTAGTGATACAGAAACAAGATATCATATAAATGAAAAAGAATTATTATCGGTGGTAAGAAGTTGTCAAAATTTTTATTATTTCTTATTACCAAAAAGATTCTTGTAAAGAACTGATAATACTCAAGTAAAAGCTTTCATAAATAATAATTTGCCATCAAAACCTGAATTTAAAAGATTGATCAGATGGCAAACTCTTTTATCCGAGTACAGTTTTGATATAGAAATTATTAAATCTGAAAAGAATGTTTTAGTAGATTTCCTAACCAGAGATGGAAAAGATCATTGAAGATATCGATATTTTGCTTACTAGCATGGATATGATGGTAAAAGAGATGAAAGATACTGCTTCCGATATGGCAGAATTAATGAATGTCAGTGAAGTAATTCCGGAGAATATCCTTCAAATAAAAGATATATTTAAAAGACAATGTTTGACAATCAAGACAACTGTTGGAAGTTATGAAATTGAAAGCATTGAAATAAGAGATTTGATTAAAAATAAAACCGGTAAAATCGATATTCCATCTTCTTCTTCTGATGAACAAATGATGGACGTAATTTTTGAAAAAGAAAAAGAATTGAGGGCTAAAGAATCATATTCTTTTATACCTCAATCAGATAAAGCCTCTAGCTTTGAAAAAATTATTCAGAATCCAATTATTCAGGATCTTGTTGAGTTACAAACTCTAATGATGAAAGAACTATACAGTCTTTATAATACAGATACAAGATTTGTTGATTTCAAGGGGGTATACCCAAGAATCAACTATTTGTAGGGTTGCAACCCTGACGAGGTCAGATACTGGTATGAATTTGGAGCGGTAAATTCTATTAATCTTACACCTCCTAATTTCCCAGAATTATTTAAAATGCCGATGTGGTTACAAAATTCCGTTAAAGAATGTTATAGAAATAATCCCATGATAAGTTATAAAGATTTATTGATGCTTAAATTCCTATCAGTCGGGCCAGATTTCTATGAAGAATACAGATACCCAACCTACCATTTTATCCAACTGATAAAAACTGAAGATAAAGAAGATAACATAGAGAAGTTAAGGAAGCCATTTCATGGATTCTATAAAGATGGGATACACATTAGAAGGGACATTTGATTGAGAATCATTGTACAAGCAATGGAAACAGCCCTAAAAAGAGATTTTAGGACATATGGTGGAGAAAGCCTTTTTTCTCCAATAATGATCACTCCGGCGAGAATATCTCCCCCAAGAGCTATAACATATCTTCAACAAAGAATGAAAAGAATTGAAAGTGGAATTATAAAATCAATACTGATGCCCAAGATAGATTTTGTATACAAAGAGATCACAAAAGAGAAGGAGGCGAAATATGCCTAGCTTGTTCGAAGAATAAAGATATCACAATAATCCCAGATGATTAAAGGTATAATTAGATATTAGTGATAATCATTAAAAGACCAGGTCATGTGAGCAACAAATGGTTATCAGTCCACCACGTCTAATCAACATAAGGACTGACTAATCCATGAGCAAAATGGCTTTCCTTGTAATATTTTCCAGTCTGAAGATGGCATACATAATTATAAAGATGCTTGTACAGCCCTAGTAATTATGTTTGCTAGATTATCATCATTTCCAAATATAGTACTTCTCCTATCTTCGGTAATATTTTGCCAAAACCTTAAAGCGCTATTTAATAAAGTCCTTTCTAAAAATCCTCTTAAAATATCATTATCCATTTTATTTATTGCGACAACTGTCCTAAGGGCAGTTTCCCATTTATCAATGGCTTCTTCAGTATTGTTAACACAATCAAGATCTAAATATATTCCAAAAGGATTAATACGCTCATTTTTCATACTTTCATATGGCTTATATTTTTCATTATTTTCGTCCTTTGCTTTATCCCTTTTTTTAATGGTTGTCTTAATAGCAGCATATCCTTCGGTAGGCCTAGTAAATGTATTTGTAATAGTTGTTGAATTACTAGTACTAGGTATATCATTCACATTTGGCACATAATTTTCTGGTTTAATTTCTCCTTTTAAATTTACGAAATTATCATTTATATCTATTTCTTCAATTTTAGTGACCAAGCTATCTATATCTGGTGGTATATAATTTTAGAATTTGAATCCATATTTATTTTTAATAGTCTTTATAACCTTTTGGTATTTCTAAAGAAAGTTGTTGTTGAAGTAAACTATCTTGAGTACTATTAGAAAAATCAATTGTTTCCTTACTTTTTTCTTTATGGTGAGTAGATGTTTTTAACAAAATCTTTAAATTTTCTATTTCCGACAATTTTTTTTCTCCATAAAAAATAATAGTTTTTTGTAATTCTATCATGTCTTTTTCAGTTTTTAAACAATTATCATTTTCATTTTTTAGTTTACTAAAGCTATATTTATCCATTAAGAAGAATTATAGTGCCAGTCTGTGTCATCATACGTATAATCAGATGTTGTCCATTCAAATCTATCGAATGTAAAATCTTCATCAGAAATATAGTTTTCAAATTCACTATCTATGTTTCCTGACTCATCATTTAAATCTATGATTTCAAATTCATCAATTAAGTCTTCAATCAAGTTTGAGTCTATATTATTATCTAAAGTATTTATATGTGTTTCTTCGAAAACCAAAACTGAGTTTTCTACAAATTTAAATTTAGAGCCAAAATTCTATCTAAATCAATTTCCATCTCACCGGGTGAAAGAATTTGTTTGGCTCTGATACCATTAACTATAAAGAACAATATTTATAAGCACATATCATCAACATATTTATATAAGCGTACTATAGATAGATATTTTCAAGTTTGTGGGTAAGTGAACATACCTCAAACCTCTTGATATAGTTTTTGAGACCATATACCCGAAATACTTCATAAGCTTTTAAAGTAATCCATTGTACTTATTAGAAGTAGGTTGTGATTACTTTTGGGTTCTTCCTTGAGTATTGACTTCATTTTTTTGGATAGAAATGAAGACTTTGTAAGAGTCCTACCAGGAAGATTTCTTAAAAAGAAATTGTTAAAATAATCTATCAATATCCAACATAAAATAAAAACAATTTGTTTTAAAAGATTTTCTTCTTTGTAGTTTTCAATCATACACGGATCGTGTCAAGTTTTTAAAGTAAAATACTCTAAAAAAAACTTGGTAACGAAGCTCTGGTACCAATTATGGAAAACTAGAAAGGGGGGTTGAATAGTTTTGCCGATTAAAACTTCGTTTTAAATTATTTAGATCGACTTATGTCAATCTATTTGATGTGTATGTTGGATGTTGATAGATAAATATGTAAATAAGTATTGCTAAGGTAATGAGTAAGAAACACAAAACCACGACATGATTGTTTATAGTGGTTCAGCTACAAGGACACCTTCCTTGCCCTACTCCAGTCCCCGAGTCACCTACTCGAGAGTTTGTAAGCACTATACAACACAAACTCCTTCTGGCAGAGAAGCCTTCACAACGTCGCCTACTCTTTATCCGATACAAGGCTAGACATCGGTTCTTCCATGAGGTAGAACCAAACCTTTCACAATGTCACCTACAATTTATGCGGTACAAGGCTAGATACCGAGTTCCATTACAAAGGAGGAACTACTACCTAACACAACACAACTATCCCAAAGGAGACACCCTCCTTATTACAACATCAAAAGGATATCACTATCCTTTACTCAAACTAATCTATCTTGTACATCGATGCACCATATTGAATGTACACCCTTGGCACCTTTCACTAATGCCTTTGACACGATCCTTCAGCACCCTTTACTAATGCCTTCGAAACGGACCTTCAGCACCTTTCATTAATGCCTTTGACACGGACTTTCGACACCTTTCACTAATGCCTTCTACTTAACCCTTTTAGCATCATTCACATATGCCTTCGACACAACACTTCTAATGAGGGAGAAAGAACTATCAACAAGTGAACTTCAGTAGTCTTGATGATGACGAAGCTTGGCAACCCATGCTGAGCTTGCTCAACTTCAAGAGGTGGTGATCTCGCCTCTAAGAGGAACCTAGAGAATCACACAAACACAAAACTACATAGAAAGATCCTTTGGATATGAGGTTAGGGAGTTTACAACACTAAAAGATAATGTGTGTAAAAGGGGTGAGTTATAATGAAGAAATGGCTCACTATTTATAGGAAAAAACACTCTACTATTCCTCGGATCCCACGGATCCCTTACACGAGGATCCGTCTAGTGTATTCGGGGATCCATGACGCTCCTCCCATTTGGGTTATGAGTCATGGATCATGGGTCATGGGTTATGGACTTTGGGTCATGCGTACCGAAATAGATACAATGTATCTAGACATTGGATCATGGGTATGGGTCATGGTCCATGGATAATACCCAACATGACTTCATGCATGATGTCAAGCAATGGGTCATGGGTTATGGATCATGCTCAATGGGTATGGGTCATGGACTTTGGGTTTTACCCAACTACATTCAATGTATCTAGTCAATTGGTCAAATACTTAGATTTCTACCCATTACATTACCCATTACAATATATACTAAGTATATATAAGTACATATCTATATAATGTAAACACTAGTTGTTATACATATGCATTTCTATGAAATGTAAACAATATTACTTGTTTAGTGTTTTATATGAAAACGTAAGTGTGTTAGCAAACTATTGGCTCAAACCATTTACGTATTTTATTTGTTTCGTTAAAATGATTTTATGTTTGTTATCGACAAAACATTAGAAGATCGTAAAATATAAATAAACGTTTTCGCTTATTTATTAACACCACTTTTGTTGAAACAAAAAGAGCGTCAAAGAAACTAACACATTGTTTTTAAGTAAAACATGTGAAAAGTAAAATATGAAACATAGAGAGTAAAAGAAGAAGGATTCTCGTCTTAGCTCCCCTGACGAGTGCTTCCATTTGTTGAGGCGTCAAGTAATTAGGAAAACTAAGCAAGTGTTTTACAATATCGTTTGCAAATGGTTTCGTCTTTTAGACGAACATGCTCCTCCTTGACGAGTGCTCCTTTGTGAGGAGGACGTCAAGTAGTAATGCAAGCCTATGTCAAACTATTGCAAGCGTTTTTGCAATGTTTGCTTTGACAAGAAACTCCCCCTTGTTGAGGGTGTCAAAGTCTTCAAATGTATATTGAAAATCTACAAAACAAAGGTTAGAAAACAAGTATATGATGCATAATTTCTTGCAAATAAGACTCAAATTAGTAAGAAAAATTGTTTTGTTGCACGGATCCCACGGTTTCTCCCTAGGAGGGATCCGTCTAGGCCAAAGTGAGGGATCTATTTGCCTGCATACTTAAGAGAACAATATGGATGTAAAATGTGGTGTCAACATCAACAAGAGTTATGTATTAAGGCAACAAACATATTCTCAAGATCATATGGCATATAACATGTATTTTCATTCAATAAAAAACACGAGAAGTGATATACATATCTCTAAAACTAAGAGAATGACTTAAACATGAAATATGATTACTAATCAATCTAAGTTAAGTTTAAGACTATAACACCATTTGAATCTTTAAGCTTAGGAATGTTTAGTTTTGTTGACCTCATCGAAACGTTCGAGGAGGTGATAACACATGAAACGTAGCTCTTCACGTAGTTCATGTACTAAACCTTAATGGCTTGGAAGTGGTGGTGGTAGAAATGGAATGGTTTGAGATGGAAGGTTGAATGAGGAGGGTTGAGGATTCTCAAAAGAAGGAGGGATTTGTGGAGGTACATTTGGAGGTGGATCAACTAAAGGTGATGGTGGTGGAATGTGTGTGGAGGACGGTGGTAGAGATGTATCTACTTCTATGTGATCGGGTGGTTGGCTTTGATGATTCCTCATAATCCAAAAGGGACTATTCGAGGTTGATGGAGAAAAGGATACCGGTGCTAGTGTCGTTTCAACACCATAGTTTTGTTGTTGCGCTATTCTCTTTATTGAGGAGAATGTTGGCAATGGTGGAGGACGAGATGGCCTAGAAGGCAAGTCCTCTAAGTTTTAGAGGTGTGGAAATGAAAGTGGAGTGGTGAATGATATGGCTCTAGGCACTAAGGGTGATGGTTTAGTGGAAATAGGGGTGTTTGGTTTAGGAGGTATAGTAGTGTTTAGCAATGGTAGTTTTGTGGGAACAATCCTTTTAGGGATTGGTTGAGTTGGTTGAGGGGAAATCCTAGCATTTGTGGATTTAATGGGTGATGAATCGGTTAAAGAAATTTCGTGAACAACACGAACAAGTTTTTTGGGTGGTCCTTTGGTGGAGGAGTTGGCACTAGGGGATTTCCTCATAATGAAATGATAAAAGGTTAGTGAGATAAAGGTTTCTAGTTGCTGAGAATGAAGTTGTAAATGGTGACTTAGAAGTACTAGCAAGGTGGTTTATAACGGGAAGGATTTAACATGTGAATTTAAAGCTTAAGCAACTAAGATCCTTCAAATTGCAATGATTTGCATGCACAAGAGTCAACTTCAGAGTTGCATTGATCAAGGAGGTTAATTAAGACAAGATGGAGTGATCAAGTTAGCAAGGAAATCTTGAAATGATTGTTTTAGCGAGGATTAGCTGATTATGTGCACTAGGTTCCCACGGTTCCCTCCAATGAGGGATCCGTCTAGGCTAAGCCTAGGGATCCGGCTCTCAGCAACCAAGAAAAGAGGAAAATGATGTTTTGTAAGGTCTAGTACTATACATCTTAAGTGTTTCAGTCTTCTCAGGTGTCTTAAATGAGGAGGGACTTAAATGATCAAGAGAGATGAGTGATGGTAGCTAATGATTGCCTTTTATGGAAGAAAAAGAGATTTCCATGAGTACCAATGGGTGATCAAAGATGGCACTAAGAAATTTGAGAGTGTCATGTGGTGTTGAATGATCCTAGAGATCAGATGGTAACTTGAAAGAAATATGGAAAATTCCTTAAAAATCATAAGAAATGAAAAACTAGTTTTTAGCCTATTTTGAGGTAAAGATGACTAAAATCAATTTGTCAAAATTAAGAGAAATAACAAACTAAATGGTTTGAGATGTGAGGAACAATGTGTGAGTATTGGAGCGGAAATATGGTGAATTTTTGGTGAAGTGATAAATCAAAAATACCTTGGATGTGATCCTATGTTAGCTATGATTGAGTATGAAACCTACTGATCTTGAGGAAGACTAAAGATATCCTAAAATATCATGCTTAGCTAGTATGATAAGGTCTTAGAGGATTGGATTAAAATGAAAGTGTGAGAGTTCTATGTCTGTTTACCCGGATCCCACGGTTCCCTCATCTGAGGGATCCGGCTAGTTATATCTAGGGGATCCGACTACTGCTGACCAGTAGCTCTACAACAAATGTGCAAAATTTGCACTAGGTGTCGTACATTTAAAAAATAGTGTTTTCTAAGGAAGACAAACATTTATATAAGCGAGATATCAAATAATCAATAAACATTTTATTTCATGGGAATGATCATATTACAACGATAAAAGATGAATCCTAAGGATTGAATCTATTTGGAGAAGAGACTAGGTTTCTTGTGCGTTTTTGTTTGATGGATCGTCAAATGGATGGTGAGTATTTGCGGATTCAGAACGAAGAATGTCGTGATGTGAGATGTGTTCAAGGTTCCATCATTTTGTTCACAAGTACATATAAAGGACTTTGAAATTGAGGATGAAAGTACATGATATGATGATAAAGGCGTGTCGTGAACATTCCATATGGAATTAGTTTGTTCTTGTTGCCTTGAAGGTTTACAATTTTCTTGCGAAGAAATAGGCGAGATTGTACGGTTGTTGAGTTAGGAGACAATACATTATGTGAGCACAACAAGCGGGAAGAATCTCTCGATTTCCCCTAAGACTCCAAACATGTTCACGTAGAATGACGGCGAGAGGTTTAAGATCATCTCGGATATCACTTGTATAGATTATGTTTGGATTTGAGTAATTAGATCGAGGAGTGCATAACATGCGAGTTAATTCTTGAGGGGAGGGTATGTGTGAACAGTATGGACTATTTTCTTCACGGTAGTTGAAGAGAGAATCAAGAGACCAATCTTCTGTGAAGGCACATTGTCCATGATTTGGAATTCGGAGAATGTGAGCAAATTGCCCAAGAGTCAAGACAAACTTTTGGTTTTTGATCCAAAACCATAGTGATAGAGAGCGATCCTCGTTATGAACGAGTTCCACTTGAAGGAAGAATTCCAAAACAAACCGCGGATAAATTTTCTCGTTAATTCCGAGAAGACCTTCTAGTCCTATGGTTCGGAAAGCGGTATTGATACCTTCTTGGTATAGTAGAGGTGAGTCAACAATACGTTCTTCATGAAAGCAATGAGTTTCGAGATTATTGAACCCACGGACATGATTGCCAGGTGTGTTAGGCTCAAGGGAGATAATAGGAATGTAGACACAAATGAATTGAAATTCGAATTCATACTAATGAGTAATGATGATACCTATGGAAGTGAAATGAATAATTTACATGAGCAAGTTAAGATAAAATGATGCATCAAAGGAGAGAACATTTGATAGGTGAAAATAATCTCCTAATGTTTTTATTGATTACCCTTATTTATATTAACAATAACAATTAACTCACTTTGTTCTAACATTCTAGTATAGTTTTTCTTTTTATGGTAAGTTTTATGAAGTGGTTTTTATGTTGCATGAGTTACTGTTTTCCAGTTCCACGGTTCTCCCGGTTCCCTTTTAAAAGGGATTCGGCTAGTTAAACGTTAGGTATCCGTGGATCTGCAGTGTGACAGAAAAATGATCTTGACGTAAAATTGATATTTGCAACTTTTATAAAAGGAGTGTGTGTTAGCTAATATTTACTACTTAAGCTTGCATTGTAGATTTCGAAAATATGTCAAGTTTTCAAAGGTACGAACGAAAATATGATAAACACATTATGAGAAATAAATGAGATAAACTAAGACATTAATAATATTTTATTTCAATGCTAAGAGCAATACAAAGGATTGGATATATGACACAAATGTATATTAACAACACAAAGTACATGTCTCCATGGGAGAATTTGATCATGGGATACACGAGGCGATGAGTGTCCGACGATGATCACGGCGATGTAAACCATGATGTTGGAAATCTTCCTTGATTTTGATTTTCGAGATGAGATGGAGAGGAAGATGAAGTTTGAATGAGAGGTATTTTGAATGGAAGATTTGAAAAAATGGGGTTTGGTGGTGTTAAGAGCGGAAGAGGGTTTTATGGGGTAGGAGGAATTTTAGAGATTTATGTTTTGTTTTATTAATTGAAAGATTTGATTTTTAGGTTAGGATAATACATATTTATATACATAAATTTTGGATGGAAGAGAAACACGTATGCCAGACGGTTTCCTAAAGAAGCCACGTATATCACTAAAGCATACATTATAAATAAGAAACTAACATCTGAAAAAAAATCATATAAGTTCCTATGCAAGCATACTCATACTAAGCTAATATTATTTAAAGATAAGTTTTAAGAAAATCATACCTCTAATGCAATTTTGAGTATCTCTTACTTTTTGAGAAAGAGTATTAATAGACAATTCTGGTTACTTCGAGATCTAAGTGGTAGTTTAAAGATACCTTTTTAGAAAAGATAGTCTTGTTACTGGTATGTGCAAAAACACATACCTTTTCAGGATCAAAACATGCCCAAAATAACCAGAAACAAGCCGTTAATGCTTAATATTTGTTTGTTTCTTGAGTTTATGCATGTGTAGGTACGGATATGACAAAACACACAAAAGAAAGGCAAATCAGACAAAAACCGAGTACGAGAAGGAAGAGAGTGCAAAAGCTGAAGTCGGGAAATCAAATTGAGTGAAATTGAAGATTTGAATGCTCAAGGGATGATTTTGGAAGTTTGGATCATATTTTGAGAGATTATAGAATTTAGTCCTCCAACTTTGGCAAATTGACAAAATCTACCACAAATACCAAAATGTCAAATTAAGTCCTCATCTTTCCCGATTTACAAAATACACCCTTATATCCCAATCACCCAAAACACCCTTTCACTTTTCCTAAATACACTTCATACCCTTTAAAGCCTTAAAATTCCACTTTTAATCCTTAATAAATCCCTAAGTCCAAAACCCCTTTTTAACCTATCAAACCAAACCTGACCCTTTACCTTTAACCCTTGTGACCCTTTCAACCAAACAAACCCCCAAAATAAAATGACCCTTCCACCTTTACACCCGGTCAACCAACCCAGTCAAACCATAATTAAATATTACCCCACCCTTTTACGCGCCCAAAGTAAAACAGTGTATATCTTCCTAATCCAATTACCCGTAAAAATCATTACAGCAATTAAGGGCACTTTTGTAGTTTCCTCTGGCAAAAGGAATGCTACCTTGGCATTCCGTGTCCAAAGGTGTGCTCTGATTGGAGGAAGAGATGTCATCAGGCTGATCTAATGGACGAAATTGGAGATGGATTGTTGGGATTACCAAATCAGCTTAATCAAGGGTGGAGATTGATTCAAACTAGCACAATTCAAGTTTCCTAAAGCTTCCCAAGCTCCTCATGCTCACTATAAAGGACCGATTTCTTCACATAATGATCATGTAGTTTGTAGGTGTTTTAAGTGTGTGTAATTTCCTTTTCTTAAGTATTTTTAAAGCTTTCATTTAGTTTTCCAATTATGAATTCAGGTTTATGTACTCCAATTTTATTAATAAGAATTTACTTTAATTTTTCAAATTTTCTATAATCTCATTCATCTGTCTTAAATCCTTCATTATTGTTATTAAGCTTTAGTTTGTGTCAAATTAGCTTATTTTTGTTTTCAAGTCAAAAATCACAAAAAAAAAAAAAAAAGAAAAGAAAATCATTGAAAATAAAAAATATTGTAAAATATATTTTAAGCTTCAATAAGCTTATACTTTTGTTTACTTAAGCTTATATAAGCTCTACATAGCTTATTCTAAGCTTCATTCGGTTTCAAATTAGCTTACACATAATCACCAAAAATTCACAAAATAATCAAAAATACCTTTGCTAATTGTGGAAAGCATCGAAGTGGTCATAAGGGAATGGCCATATAGACTTATACTAGCGTAATCTCTGATTAAGCTAGAGCTTGTAGCTGCCATTAAGTTGGAACCTCTGTTTAGCTGAGGTGAAAGTAAGTGTAATTTCTCTTTAGCTTAAAATTGTATAATTAGCTTAGAATAGTTAAGATCATTATAAGTAGCTTATTATCATTAATTTAGCTTTTAGAATCTTATTGGAGCTTATTCAATTAGATCTAGTTATAGTTAAGCTTAACTCATCGGTTTGTATACTTGTGCGCTTGGCTGTTATAATCTAGTACTAATAGTTTGAGTTGGTAAAAGCTATCATAATCACATCAAAAAGCTCTAATAAAGAGAATTAAATCGAAATGAGGTTTGAATCAACTTAGATTATTTGATTCTTGCTTATAAGTTCAAAACAACTTGTATAAAGGGTGTTTGGTTCACTAAGATAGTTAAGTCGAAGCTAGTGCGGTGATTAAAAATAGTTTAGATAGACTTAGATAGATTCATTTAGGTTAGTTATACAAGGAAATTGCATTTTCATTTATCAAAAGTCAAAAGTAGCTTAGATCTCATTTAACTTCATAACAGCTTAGTATAGTAGCTTGCATAAGCTATAATCTATGTTTAGTTTTATTAGAAATAGCTTATTTAGGTATTAAGTTAGCTTGTTACATCATCTATAGTGATTTAGAAGCAATCAAATCTCATAAAAGTCAAATGTCAAGTTTCTTAAAAAAAAGTCAGAAACCCAAATCAGTTTCAAATAGCTTCATTTATTGATTTTTAATTTCTTCATTTCTAATCCAATTCAGTTGAGATTTTGGAAATTAAGTATTTGGAAGGTGGTTTATAAGCTCACATTTTTAGATTTTTCTAGATAAGCTTTAAAGGGACTTAAAGTAGCCTGGTTTTCAAATTAGTGTCTTGTATCCGGACACGTCAAGCTGAATTGCCCTTTTCAAAAGCTTCTCGAAGCATTTCAAAAGCTCATTTTAAGTTCTA